>JAFIDM010075286.1:0-22290 GCA_023159025.1 Thereuonema tuberculata | reverse complement strand
AGGATTCTAAAGAAAGTGATTAATTTTTCATCGTTATATTACAATTTTTGCCAGTTCATGTTCTAAATTTGATTATACTTTTTTTTGAATTCAACAAATCGTTAGTGTGACCAACTTATATCACCTCCTAATTTTTAAATACCGTATTTATTAGCGTATAATACGCACTGTTTTCCTAAAATTTAGGGCTGAGTTTTATAGACTTATTCTACTTTTATTTTAAGTTTTAAGTTTTTTACTCAAACTTCCTTCTTAAAATGAGGGTGGGTGTTATATGCCGATTAATACGGTTCATCAAAACCTACTTCATTTTCATTGAATTTCCTCTATTAGCTTAAATGTTAGAAATGCAACAATCTGATATCAGTTGTTAGCTTTAGCTTGATGCTTAACGTCTCGGACATATACTGAGGATTGTCGATTCAAACCTATTTATCTACATTCCCTCAATGTCAGTGTTTTGTTTTTTTTTCTTATTTTTACTTAGCCTATGTTTTTTTTATTATTTCTTTTCCTAATTTTTTTTTTCTTAAGCAAAAAACTTTCATTTTTTGGTATTTTTTTATTTTTTTTATTATTAATTTTAAAATTTTATTATGATTATTATTATTATTAATTTTATATTATAATTTTTATTTTTTTTATTATTTTTTTATATTAATTGTAATTTTTTTTATTATTTACAAGTCTAATTTTTTTTTCTTACTTTAATATAAATCATTCTTTTTATAATGATTTATAATTTTTTTATCATTATTTTTATTTTTTATTTTTAATTTTTTTATTATTTTTTAAAATTTTTTATTATTTTTTAAAATTTTTATTTATTATTTTATTTTTTTATTATTATTTTTAATATTTTTTCCTAATTTTTTTTCTTTTTTTCTTACGTTAATGTTCTTCTTTTTATTATGATTTACAATTTTTTTATTAATATTTTAATAGTCTTAGTTGCCGCATTGTCTTAGTTGGGGAAACCCATGGTTTGAAACTTTTTATAATAATAATAATAATAATAATAATAATAAAATAATAATCCCCCATGGACCCTATCTCCTCGCGGTGGGGTCGGGAACTACACTAGCTTTAGGGCAGGCTAAAGGGTCCAACCATCTATGATGAGAACACGTTCTAATACAGATCATGCTGCATCGGGTGTGGCACAGGATAAAGTCACCCGCGTTCGGGGGTTAGGCAGAGGCCTCCGTTCGAAAAATATACTACAGTCTCCCGCAGGTGGTAGTGGAGAAAGTGGCACCCCATCCTGTAGTACGGCTACCACAATGCCTGGGCAACACCATCCCGCCCAAACAGTCGGAAGTGTTTCGTCTGTGTCAGAGCAGGCGACCACCAAGACTGGGAAACCACGCCAGCGCATCCGATGGTCATCGCAGATGAACCAGGATCTTATGCGCGACTTCTGCACTGTCACAAAGTTAGGGACTCAACTCACAGGATACAGACAGGCACTACACCACGCATTCACCACACGCTATCCATCGTTAGGGCTTAGCGAACAGCGGGTAGCGGATCAGCGACGGTCCATTGTAGTAAACAATCTTATTCTCCCATGCATACTTGCGCAAATTAAAGAAGAAGTCGCTGAATCCAACCACAGGACACCAAACCACACCCCACCAGAAGACACCATTATGGAAAACACAGAAACAATCTCTACCCCTCAGTACAAATGCCCCAACAATACAACTAATGAAATATTACGTGCAGCTCATGATCATTTCTACACTGCACTAGCACAATACACAGGTACAGACCCCACACTCAGGCCTCCACTCCCCAAAATACACACATCAAAACAACTGGCCACAGTCATACACCATCTCAACACACATACTATCCCACAACACCTTGACAATATCCAAACATTAGAAGACATACAAACAACATTCTATTGTGCCGCACAGGGAACCATTCGGGCACTTGGAATTAAACAACACAACATACCTCCCACTGCACGGTCACAAGAATATATCCCCCCTTGGAGACGTCGCCTTGAAGGCCGCATCAGCGACCTTAGAGGAGACATATCCTGGCTCACACAATACTGTGCATGAAACAAAACAAAGAAACTTATGTCCCAGGTTAAAAAGATATTCAAGCACATAAATACTCGCCCTTCACATCGAAATCATCATAACCAGGTTCAGGAACATCTCGACACACTAAAACAAAAACTCACTGCACTTGCAAAAAGATTACAAAGATACAAACAGTGCACTCTGCGCAAACAACAGAACAACACTTTCCAGTACAATGAGAAAAAATTCTACAGATCACTTACATCTTCTAATACAACTAACACAAACACTTCCACCAGCGAGGCATTACATGAATACTGGTCGTCTCTGTGGTCAAACCCTATCCCCCACAATGATAAAGCACCATGGATAACAGAGGAACAGCAACTCACTGAACACTTACCCTTCATGTCCTTCCATGAGATTACTCTCGAAGATATACAGACTGCACTAAAATATGCACACAACTGGAAGGCTCCTGGTGCAGACAGCTTCCAGAACTTCTGGATCAAGAGGTTCACGTCCCTGCAGGGGAAGCTAGCGCTTACACTCACTGACATAATCCAACACCCAGAACATATGCCTCTTTTCCTCACACAGGATGTCACATACCTACAGAGCAAGAACACTGAAACAGCGCAACCTGCAAATTACCGCCCAATCACTTGCCTCCCCACACTTTACAAACTCCTCACCTCCTGCCTCGCAGACAAGATCTACACACACATCGAGACATCTAACATTCTTTCCGAACAGCAGAAGGGCTGTCGCAGGAATTCCCAGGGTTGTAAGGAGCAACTCCTAACTCTGTAATCCTGCGCCAGGCGCGCGCGAAGAATAGGACCTTACATATCGCATACATTAGATACAATGCTAAAGTCCTGTTAGGATCTCCCACAAAGAGATCCTGTCAACAGGTGCTTGGATTATGTTATACAAATTGTTTAATTACATAAAATAACAGCATAAAAAAAATACAAATAATAATCATACAGGAATATTACAGATTTAAAGTCATTGTTTTATTTAATTTACTCAAGAAATACTAAAAGAAAAATAAATAAATAAATAAATTTATTAAAAAGAAGTTTTGAAATTAAAATTAAATATTAATCTAATTTATAATTAAGTTAAGAAGAAGAAGCAGAAGAAAAAAAAAATCTAAAACAATTTTCTTTTTACAATATAATAAATGTTACTTAATTATACATTTTTATTTAAAACGCAAATAATTATTCTGTCAAATAAAAAAGTGAATAAACTACAAATTAAAGATAGATAATAATAGTTTATAATAGTAAACCCATTGGCACTACAAAATTGCATGAAATAAACATAAAGAGAGTATAAATGTATTAAAACAAAAAATAATGAATAAAATAAATAAAAATGAAATCTATTTGTAATTCAGTATGTTGTTATGTTTTATGAGCCATTCCCTAACAAATTTTTTTAATAAAGAAATTTTTGAAAAATCATTGACATTTGTTAAACCAATTTTGTTAATAATAGATTATAATAGATACATTGAATTATTCTCTCCATAACTATTTAAGATTTTTGGTTGTTGTAATTTAAAGTAGTGATTATTTCTCATATTGTAATTACTATTATTAGATATGTTACTTTTGTGAATTAGAGTGAAGTAATTACTAATTATCAAATTATAATAAAATTTCTGTTGTGGTGTGAGTATTTTACTTTTTATCAGAAGATCATCAATTTTTTTGATTTTGTTATTATAAGAATAAAAAACTAATTTTAAAATTTTTTTTTGAAGATTATTTAGTTTTTTTTGATGTGTTTTATATGTTTTGTTCCATAATGAATTTGCATAGTTTATTTGGGAGTCAAAAAATGCAAAATAAATCATAATTTTTGTTTTAATTGGTAGAAAATCTTTTATATGATAAAAGATATAAGTTATTGTATTTAATTTAGCATATAAATGTTTAATATGTGTATCCCATGTAAATGTATCATTTATAATTATTCCAAGATATTTAATTGATGTTATATTAGTGATTTTGTGGCATTTTTTGCATTCAGAAAAATTTTCATGTAGGCATTTGTGATTATGATAGTATATTTTTGTTATAAAAGTATTTATTTGTTTTCTAGGATATATAAGCATGCATTTGGTTTTATTTTCATTAATTTGCAGTTTGTTATCGTGTATCCAACACTGTAGTATATTAAAATCATTTTGTAAAACTTTATTTATTCTTGATAAGTCTTTTCCATTTTTCATTAAGATTATATCGTCTGCATATATAAACAGAGAGCAATTAGTGATATGCATATAAATATCATTAATATAAATAATGAAAAATAAAGGTCCTAAAATTGAGCCTTTAATTTTCTTCACTTCTACCGCTTCCTTTCCAACGACTAAGATGTCATCTACATAAATCAGAAGTATGTAGATGTCTCCCCCTATTTTCTTATAAAATAGGCATGGTTCAGACATTAGATTCTTATATCCAAGTTTGCATAACTTGTCTCTCAAAGTTATAAACCATTTCGTCCAGCTTGCTTAAGACCGTAAAGTGACTTGACCAATTTTACACCATTAGAATCTGGATTTCTTGTTTTGACACCTTCAGGTATTTCAAGGTAAATGTCGTTATCTAGAATCCGTTTAGATATGCGCTTTTCACGTCGCATTGGTGTATTTCCATGTTATATTCAACTCCGAGGCTCAAAATTAATCTGATGATACCCATGCTCGGTGTCGGAGCATACGTCCTTTCGTAGTTGATTACTGGTTTTTGAAGAAACCCATTTACAATAAGTCTGGCTTTGTCTTTGGTTATGTTTCCATCTGAATCCAATTTCTTTCTAAATATCCATTTAGATGATAAGGGTGTTACAAATTCCGGTACCCTCATTTCCACCCACGTTTCATGGCTTTTAATGCTGGACAGTTCTTCATTGATAGCTTTCATCCACAGATGACGATCATCACACTTCATTGTTTCGGAATAGTTCTTCGGTGTTTCGTCAGCTCTTATCGTATTTGCATGGGTCTGGCGTAAGCATGGTATATTCCTACTTCTTAAACTCAAGACTTCTTCTTCCGATTCTTCTTCCATCATTTCTTCTGGTTCAGAATCGCTTGTCTTTCTTTCTTCGTCTGCTGGATGTTCATTCATTTCAGTCTCAGCTCTTCCTGGTGTATCTTCTTCTTCTGATGACAGTGAATCGTCCAACTCTTTTTGCTGGCCTGTCTTTATTAACCAATCATAATAGTTGTCTTTTCTAACTGTCGTCTTCAATAGTTCGCTCCCTCTCCGGTTTTCATTCACATAAATGTTTCTGGTCTCGATGATTTTATGTGACCGAAAAACATAAATGTAATAACTCCTTGTTGCTGCGGAGTATCCTAGGAAAATACCTTTATCAGCTCTATCTGCAAATTTGTTTCGTAGTTGGCATTTGGGATCTTCACATAAGCCACACTACCAAATCTTTTAAGGTGTTTTACTGACGGTGAATATCCATTTCGAAACCACCTGCTCAATGGTATTTCATTTTTTACTCCTCTATGTGGTGTACGGTTCAAAGTGTAGTTGGCACAAAGTACACTGTAGGCCCAGAATCGTAATGGCAATCTTGAATCAATCATTAAAGTTCTAGCGCACTCCATGATGGTCCGGTTGTACCGCTCTGCTACTCCATTCTGCTGGGGTTGATGGGCGGATGAATAATGTAACTGTATCCCTTCATCACTGGCAAACCTTCGAATACCGGAGTTAACGAATTCTTTTCCCTGATCGCTTAGAATTCCCTTTATCTTCAGTCCTGTTGATCTTTCTGCAAACCTTGAGAAGTTAATGATCTTCTTGCTAACTTCATCTTTGGATTTCATGAGATAAACGAACCCTCGTCTTGAATAATCATCGACTATCGTTAAGATGTATGATAGGTTATCAGGGTTGTTGATTCGAATCGGTCCGCATACATCTGCGTAGATTAGTTCCAATGGTCTAACGGTTCTGATCTTATCTATTTTCCGATGCCATATATTTGTAAGGTTGCCTAATTTACAACTTTCGCAAATAAATTCGGATGTAGGTGGTATCTTGATCTTTTCATCCCTCTGAGCAGATTCTTTTGTTGTATGACTTTCATTTTCTTTACAGATGCATGTCCTAGTCAATCATGCCATAACTGGATTGGACTATGTTCCGTTTCATTGAAGAAAGCATTGGACTTCTTGCTATCTTTGAATCTTGTCACCGCATAAAGATTATTCTTCTTTCTTCCTACCAGGCACAGTTTGTCCTTTTCGTCGTGGACTAAGAATTCGTCTTTTTGAATGGTTTGATGAAAGCCTGCTTTAGCTAACTCACCAGCTGAAATTAGATTCACACGCATCTTGGGCACGTGGTAAGTGTTCATCAGTTGAATGGTTTTCATTTCGCCAGTTGGAAGTTGCGTCTTCAGAAACAAACTGCCTCGCACAATGACTTTTGATGATGTATAATTTGAACAGAAAATGCTCAATGGTTTCTCAAGCTTTTCATAATGTTCGAATAATTCTCTCCGCGTGCAAATATGGTGACTGCTTCCGCTATCAATGTACCATGACTCTTTATCCCTAAGATAAGGATTCTGATGTCCAAATAAACTGATTATGTTACAGAAGGACTTCCCATCATCGGTTGTTTTATCATTCGCATTTCTTTTCGATCTTGGATTCGTTCTTTTCTTACAAAATCTGGCTATGTGTCCTAACTGTCCATATTGGAAACATTTTACTCGTTGCCTATTCTTCACTTGTACTTTGGTCTTCTTACTCTTGCTATCTTTTAAGTTTTCCTTTGAAACTGTATTATGGCATTGTCTCGCAAGGGTACTTTCTTGCTTCTCTGAACTTTGATTTCGTCTGTATTCACCTAATATGTTGCTAATGATGAGTTCGGCGTTGAAACCTGCTTGCTTCTGCATCGTTACCAGGCTCTGAGCGACGGGTCTGTAACTCTTTGGAAGACCTGACAAAAGGATCCAGGAAAGTTCATCGTCATCGACCTTTCCTCCTCTCATTTCTATTTCGCTTACAATCATTTTAATCTGAACTATCTTTTTCGGAATATCATCTTCGTCTGACATCTTACTATTCAGATATAACTCTCTCTTAAGATCAAATATTCTAAGATGATCTATTGTATTAAATTTTTCTTCCAATTCTAGCAACAATTTCTGAGGGTCGTTAGTCTCAGATATCATACAATGGAAATCTATCATCAATGGAACTAATTATAGTTCCGACTGCCCTTTCTACTTTCATAAGTACCTTACGTCGTTTTTCGACGTCTTCGATTTCATTGGTATCACTTAGAGCACTATTTGCTAAACTCCATAATCCTTCCTTTTGAAGGGTTGTCTTTATGGAGGACTTCCACTTGAGATAATTCTCCCCACTAAACATCAACATATTATTATTATTGCTCATGTTGAATATTATCTCGTCTGTTATTTTCTTCCATTTAACACGCCTTTACCGTGTAATCCACACGTACGTTAGGGCTACTTAACCGCCAATCTACTTATTGGCGCAGTGGAAGCGTGCTGGGCCCATAACCAACTAATTGTAAAGAATTATAAATATATATGCCAGCAGAGTAATAATTTGGTGCTCTAAAATACTTATCTAAAATGATACCAAAACAAAGAAATCAATAAACACATTTAATGATGCGTTAACTTATATACAAAGTACTTTAGAAGCTCAGAATTAAACAATTCTATATATACTATCTTCTGGGAAGGTTTTACTTGCTTCTCATGGAACGGCTTGCTTCTGTGGGCAATCTTCTATCGGTAGCCTTCTATTCCTAAGCTACGTCTGAGGTCCCTTCACCAAAATCTTTAAACAGTTCCTTTTTCCCTGAATCTATCCTAAGATCCCTTTTTTCTAGATCTTCTTTTATTCCGGAAAAATAAGTGATTCGCTTTTTCGCTGCTTTTAATTTAGCTATCTCTATTCTCCCTTTTGTGAAGGCTTCTCTACGCTACGTTTATCGCAAACGTTGTTAGCTAAATTTTCTATTAGCTTCTCCTAAGGTAATCTAGTAGCTTTAAAGTAGAATCCAAATTTTATCTACACATTAATGCCAGAGAAATTCTTGAATAACTTCACGTCGCTGATTTCCTTTTATTCTAACTCCAATAATATAAATTTCTAAGATCCTAAACTTTCGTATGAATCGATTTATCTACGCCTAACTTGCTTTAGGGATCCTATCAACCTGATAAATATTTTAACAAAACTTTACTTACAGTAAAAGTCGATTTCCTTGGATGAACGGTTGTGAGAAATTCGATCCCTTCGCCTTTATTGTATCTCCGTTGTCGGTCTGGTGAGATGTTACGAAAAACGTCTAGGCCTGTTACTCCGACTAAATGTTCCTGTTAGGGTTAGATCTTTCCGGGGCGTCGTTTCTCTCCCGATATATGATAAAATCAACGAGGATCTATTCTTCTTAATCAGCAGTAGTTATTCACTCTGTTTCGCATTCTTCTAAATGGGCAAAGCTATCTGCATGTGTCCTATTCTTTTATCTCCTTAGAAGTTCCCGGCGGCGGCTGTCTCTCTTACGGGGAAATGATTCTCCGGTCTCCGGTTCCAATCACTTTCGTCGGCGTCAGTCTTCTGCGTACGGAACGGTCAGTTCTTTCGCATTTCGTCTCGGCTATTACTTGAATCGTGTCCTGCCAATTTCGTTTGGCTTGGATATATTTCGTCTAAGGAATGCCTTCCGTCGAAACCGTCTTCTTTTCTATCCGGACTCACTATTCTGCTATTCGTCAGAATTTCCCGGGGATTGGAATATTACAGCACCTTCGCTTTTAATCGAGCGAACTTCAGAATCCATTGAATTCTTCCGGGCGTATTCTCATCCTCATTGAGAATACAAAATCATTCTCATTCCAAAATCATTGGTGAGAATCTGCAGCAAACCCAACTCCCAAACTAGGAGCGACCCTTTTTTACATCTGATCTGGTTGAAGGAGACGAGCAAACTTCCGACGACTTGCATTAACAATGCCGTCTCTCATAGAGATAATTTCACGTTCCACGAGATAACAATTACTTTGACTCGTGAACGAATTGTTTCAGCAAGCCATCATGAGGACTTAATTGCGTTATTGAAACCTGCAAAAATGCCAACCTTCCATGCTAATTCAATAACGACTGTCAAAAGCAAATTAAATTTGCCAACGCTAATGGGAAAATAAATTTAGGGTTACAGAGATTTTCCTATTAAATCAGAAATTCTCAATCCTGAATTTCTGCAAGGTTTCTTCATGAAATAAAAACCTTATAAATAATTTCTTATATATTAATAAAATATAAAGAAAAGGTGTTAATTAGTGCGAAAGATAATATATTAATTTATTTTAATCAATTAAGAATTACGAAGCTAAAAGAAATATAAAATTGTAAAAAGAATTCAAGATTAAATTATTGAGTTTTGTTTTAATATTTCTATTCACAGCAAAATTAAATAGAACAAGAAACAAATACATCACCACTAAAACAACACGGAAATCAGTATCGGATGTTGCAAAGTTTCATTGTTTGCTGAAAAAGGTCAAATAAATAATTTCTGCCAAAAATACGACGCCAGATATTTATTATGATTCTGTTTACATTCAAACGGGTTTCGAAATTTACTAAACTACTGACTTGTGAAAATACGAACCTTGTTTACATCGAAAAGTAGAATAAATTTGAAGAAATACAAATACTATTCCGCTTGGCTGTGGGTTGCAGGACACGTGTTCAATCCCTGATCGGGTATTTTTCCATTCTGGAGATTTCTCCAGATGAGATCCACAAAGCCCTGTGTAGTTTGGATACCGGATTTCTTTCGTGGGGGTACAGGTTGACAGCGCTCGGCTGTCACTAGACCTCATCTCAGTCACAGGTCATTGAAACTTTAAGAGCCCTTCCTGGACCAAATATGATAACACTAAAAGAGAAATTCGCAGCCTGTGCTGTCACCCAGAAGTGATTGAGACGGACCGTTTCAACCTTTTTAGGACTCATCAGCCAGCCAAACTCCACCGATGACAGGCTCAGAAGGTGCGAGGGGTTAGTATCCCGTGTCTCGGTCCCGAGAGCAGGACCTCCTACCTTCTCCTGCAATCTGCTAGGCGCAAAAAGAATTTAATAAAGCCATTAATAAAAGCCAAAAAAGTCATGAAAAAAAATTTTAACGTGCCTGACTAGATCAAGAAGTTGGTAAAAAAATTACGTTAAATTTCTTTTCATTTTAAACACATGTCTTTTGGGCTTTTTTTAATGCCTTTATTAAATTCCTTTTGCTGTTAGCAGGGCAATCAATATTTGTATTGTGTATTTTGTTAATTTATGGTTAGGACTTCACCGGGATACTAACCTCTCACACCTTATAACTCTGTCATTGGTGGAGTTTGGCTTGCTAATGAGTCCTAAAAAGGACGAAACGGTCGTCCCAGTCTCTTCCCGGTGACAGTTCAGGGTGCGAATTCCTCTTTTAGCGTTGTGCCGTCGTTTTTTTACCTATTTCTTGATCTAGTCAGGCACGTTAAATTTCTTTTGATTTTTATTATTTGATGACTTATCTATTTTAAAAAATGAAGTAGGTTTTGATGAACCGTATTTATCGGCATATAACACCCACCCTCATTTTGAGGAGGAAGTTTGAGTAAAAAACATAAAACTTAAAATAAAAGTAGAATAAGTCTATAAAACTCAGCCCTAAATTTTAGGAAAACAGTGCATATTATACGCTAATAAATACGGTATTTAAAAATTAGGAGGTGATATAAGTTGGTCACACTAACGATTTGTAGAATTAAAAAAAAAAGTATAATCACATTTAGAACTTGAACTGGCAAAAATTGTAATATAACGATGAAAATTTGATCACTTTCTTTTGAATCCTTTAAATTTTTACCTTTTTACTGTGACTATCGCTGCCAGTCAATCGAAGCTTTGTTGCTTTCCAATGGATTTAATAGTGATATTAGGGTTCATTTTTCATTATGTATCTACTAAGAAAAAAATAAAACAAAACACCAGGTTCAAATGTAATTGACTCACCATGAGCAGTGTACAAGTCTTACGTTTACTCACTGAAAATATTTTTGAGTCCACTAGAATCAAAACTCACAATATTCAAAGCTTATTTTGGCGACAAACCACACACTATGCCGCGGATAATGTGAGCGTTGACGCCAAATGCCATATTCAGCTGTCATTTTCAATGGGATGTTGTAAGTTTAGGACCAAAATAATCTTTAATATGGATTCCTTGCACAGAGTTTTATAAGATGGCACTGCTATCTCAATTTTCGATTTCTTGGATTTTGTGAGTTTTGATTCTAGACTACTCATTTATTTTTAAAAATACTGTGTTCATTTGTCCTCTTCATTTTTTTTATAAAACTAATTAACCTTAATTTCAAACGGAAAAATAGAATTTGATGATTTTTAATTTACTGTTATTCTGAAAATGAACAATAAAATACGAAGCAGATGTTTTTTCCTGACCTTGTCTCATCGAAAATAGACTATATTTCAGTATTCCACAATTAAATATTATATAAATTGGCCACACAATATATTTATAGAATTCATAGAAAAAGAACAATGTTTAAAATATGAACTGAAAAGAAAACTTTTAATTTTTTTTTTAAGAAATCGAGCAACTTGTCCACATAAGAAAAAATAGTTTTTTTTTTTTTTGTTTACTGGGAACTGAAGCAGTCCGTGAGTGAAGAGAGGAGGCGGATGAGCTCAATCAAATAAAGATCTTAAATAAATTTCTGTGGGTCCGGTAGTCGATTGGTCAGGGCTCTCGGCTGCGGGTTGGAGGTGATGGGGTCGATTCCCGGCTTCGGCGGAGGGCGGGGATTTTTCTACGCTCCTTACTCCTGCAAACGGGTCCTAGTATCTACCAGCCCTCTGTAGCATGGGTACCGGGTTTCTTTCGTGGGAATTAAAGGCGGGCGGGCGGGCGTCGGGCTGACAAGCCTACCCCAACTTAGTCCCGTTGGTCACGTAGCGCTGGGAGCCCAAAGGCTAGCTTTGACCTGTAGCGGAACTGCTTTAAGTTTTTTTTTTTTTTAAATTAATTTAAGAAGGTTTAACGCGCATTAAATGTAATATGAAAACGAAAAAAAAAAAAAAAAAAATCGAGAATGCACAAATACGTAAATTCGTTTTGCTTTCACGCATTGAGCCGTCATCGACAGCAATCTGGGACAGCTGTTTCGTCCTTATTAGGATCGTTCTTCGACGATCAAGCTCAGAACGCGTGAGTACCTACAGTTTCTTCTCCCGCTCCCAGAAGTGGGACTGGCAGAAAGCAAACAACAATAGAAAAATCGCTGTAACAAGTACAGAAAAATTACCTTGGGCCGCTGAGCGCAAAAGGCATTTAATAAAAGGATAAGCCAAATGCAAAGGCGAAAAGTTAATGAGGAAGAAGATTTAACATGCATTAAATGTAATATGAAAACGGAAAAAAAAAACCTCAAAAATGCACAAATTCGTAAATTTGTTTGCTTTCACGCATTGAGCCATCATCGACAGCAATCTGGGACGACTGTTTCGTTCTTATTAGGACTCATCAGCCAGATTTAGGTCCCACTTCAGAGAGCAGGAGAAGGAACCGTAGCTACTCATGCATTCTGAGCTTGGTCATCGACGCTAAATCTGGCTGACGAGACCTAATAAGTACAAAACAGCCGTCCCAGATTGCTGTCGATGATGGCTGAATGCGTGAAAGCAAAACGACTTCACGAATTTGTGCATTCTCGAGTTTTTTTTTTTCCGTTTTCAAATAATTTTTTAGTAATAAAGAATTATTTTTATCGTCTATTTTTTTTTTCATAAGATAAAAAAGAAAACAAATGAATTTGTAATAAATTAATTATCAGGAAAAATTATGATTTTTTTCAAGCCTTTTGCAAATAAAACTGATATTCATTCTTAAAAGAACAGTATATGGAATTATATGAAGACTAGATACATGAAAATGAAAATGTCATATAATTTTCCAGATCTGTCTGTGTAACACTTTCTCTTTTACTTTTAACCTATTACTTAGATTATTACGTTTAGCCTACTTAGCCTACTAGATTAAAATTTAAAAATTCTACTACAGTATTAAATATAATATAAAGTTAATATAATGCCACTCAAATTATTGAAAAGTTTCATAGAAAAAGAACCATATTTAAAATTTGAACTGAAAAGAAAACTTTTACAATATTTTCGAAAAAAAAAAAAATCAAGCAATTTGTTCACATAAAAAAAAGATTTTCTCAATAAAATAAAGATCTGAAACTTTTTAAGTAATAAAGAATTATTATTATTGTCTAAATATCATAGTAGGTAAAGTTTCCTCTATCCATTGTCGAAAATTAAATAAAGTCTATTGTATTGAACGTTTGGGGAAGGAAAGGTATTTATTTGAAAGTACAATGAGCTACTTTTCTACAGAATCAACAAGTTTATTTAATCATTTATTATAAAGTGGCACGAGTTTTGCTATGCCTTCTGTGAAAAGTTTCCGTTCAAAGTGCGATAACCATTCTCTCTCGTTGCATTTTCGACTTCCCCACAGGAGTGATATCACCTCTTTGCAAGGCTCTTTCATGGGACCGAACACATGGAAATCACAATAAAAAAGGTCTGGATTAGGGGCCGTCCAGTAATTACATGAGGTGTTTTTTAAAAAAATTGGACCCCCTCCCTCTCTCCTTCACGTAAGATTTCAAAAAGTAAAAAAAAAAAAAAAAATCAAAAAAGTACAAAAAGTCAATATTACAAAATGTTATAATCTCTTATAATATATGTATACTTTGAATAAAAAAATTGACGTGAAATTTTCGTTGACCCCCCCTCCATCCCACTTGGTGAAATTTGGTGAGATTTTGCTGGACCCCCCTCCCCCTTCTGATCTCATGTAATTAGTGGACGACCCCTTGTGGAAAAGGTGTTGCCATGTATCTCCCATTTGAAAGTTTGCTTGAGGGTCCTGGAAAATTTCGTCGTCGCAGTTGAAGGCCTTCCCTTCCGGTAATCGTCTTCGATATTTGCGCCCATTCTCGAACAGCCCTCATCATTCGTCTGTTACGAAATTGCGTTGCCACCTTCACTTCACATATTTGGCGATTGCCCACAGTAAGCGGGTCATTCTGCGACGCTACTTGCAATGGATACGATATCATTCACGACCGATACCAGACGAACTATTGCTGCCTCGTGATAACTTTTACTATATACGACACTTTAGTGGAAGTATAAACATTGTTGCCAACAACTGACGTAGTAATATTGCTACCGGTGAAAATGCCAATGGGACATCTGTCCACCGAACTCCGGTGGCCGGGGAGGGGGGGTTGGAGTTTGATCTATGTTCGATATGTGAGAGTTAATCTTCACCTGCGTGAATCTTTATTAAGGATAATTTCTAAACTTTATTAAACTAATCGCTGAAGTGCAATAACTAAAAGTCCATGAATGCTGAGCTGCATTCACTCGGAATTTCAAAGGAATCAACAGGGCTACCACGGCTTGACGACGCTTCTCCGAAGTTTCTTCCCGAAGACGCTCTTTGATTAACGCACGTCTTTGACTTCTGCGACAATAGGCTCGTCGGTAACGGCTTAGAATGTCTTCTCCGAAGTCGCCCGGAACGTACGAACGCCTCTGGCTTCTGGTATGCTGTTATTTACTGTTTCCATTGCCAGTTATGTATTCTTTTTTCACACTTTATGCGCTTGCAGCGCCAGAATTTCCCCTATCGGCGTTGTTTGGTACTAATTTTTTTTCTTGACAGATCGAAACCGCATACTTTAATGTGTATGGTAGCCAAATTTTGTTCTATTTCGTCCAGTGCATAACATGCTACAGGGCTCTGAACACCTCCTGTTATTTCTTGATCACCCGGTAGATGACTACAATACTGTACTACTTAAGTAAGTAATGCTTAATAATGTTACTGTAATATTAGCAGTACTTTATTCTTATTAATAAGCTTATTATTATTATTAAATGAAAAGGAAAGAAAGAAATTAAATATAGAGTTAATTATTTCTTTTCCTAATTATTGTTAGGATAAAATTATTGTTGTTGAAATTTTTAAAATAACTTTGAGTTTTCATTATTTTATTTAATTATTTTTTTCTGTTTGAACACGACCAATGTCTCTTTTGTACTAATCAGTCAAGTTTTACGAATCTAAAGAAAACTGTTCCTAATGTTAAAAGCACTTTGACAAAGTGACTTAATCCCATTGGAACGAATGGTTGTTTCTTGTTATTATTAAGAAATTAATTTTATATATTAAAATACCTTTATGATATAAATTTTATAATACACTTAACATGCAAACAAAAGCTTTTTATTATTTCTATCATTATTGTCCTAGAATTTATAGTTTATAAAATAACATTAATAGGGAGTTTTTGCCATAACGTGATTTATATATGGAAAACGCAAATGTCACGTGAACGAATACGGTAACCACAATAGCGGGCTCTGTCATGAAGAGAGTTTTTGCCGTAACGTGTCAGTGGATACGGTAAGCTAATAAACAAGATGGAAGACATACTTCAGATCGCTGCATTTGGAGGCATTGACGATGATTTATTTTAGGATCTAGTGTTACACAATATCCTGAGAGAAAGAAACATTCAGGTTCGAGAAGAGGAACATCCAAGGTTGAGTTTAAATGAAATGAATGAATAGGATTGTCGATTGTATTTCCGTTTCGAAAAAAAGCGATATACAGCGACTAGCAGATGGCTTAAATTTACCAGCAATAATTAAAAATGAATTGAAAATGAAATGAAACTTCGCGCAAGAGTATCAAGTCGTCATTCATGTTAAATCTAATTCTCTCAGGTTTATCGGAACTCATGTTTCCTACCGTAAAAGCGATACGCTATTCGAGGAAAGTTAACGTATCACGTTAACGGTATTTCCTCTACGGGACAGTGACACATGTGCAGAATACCAGTCATGTGACTTTAGCGCTACCGTATAAAATAGCGAGCTGGGCAAAAACTCTCTAATAAAATAAAAATTAACGAGACCCACCAGCAACACCCGACCCCAAGACCACCAGTGAAGCCCATGTGTCATCTGGCAACATCACCAATGACCGCCACGGTTCCCAAGAACCACCACATGATTGGACAATCAATATTTTCGAAATTTGTTCGTTCTTTTTAAACTATTACTTCCCATTCTTTGTAATCTTGCTGACGATGGAAGCCTCTCAAACTGTCCAAGGATCCCTTTCAATTATATAATGTATGTTTTTTATTATTTCTTAAATATAACTTAAAGTGTTTTTTAGTGTGTTTATTGAGTATTTCTTTCAATTCAAAATAAAAATTAGGAATAGTTTTCAGAAATATTTGAAATATAAACAATTTTTTTTATAGTTTTTGCCATAGATATATAGCAATTACTTAAAAAAGAAAAAAAGGAAAATAAAACAAAATTCATTGATAAAAAGAAAAAGTTAATAATGATTTGATTCGCTGTAATTTCTGAAAGCCAAAATTGATAGAACAATAGATCGTTAAGTGAAATAAACTGAAATGGATATTTAAAAATTAAAACTTTCTTACTGAGACCGTACAGTTGGATTTAAAATAATCTAAATTATTTGTGATGAAAAAAGTGATCCCTCAAAACTAAAGACAAAAAAAAATAAAAAAAATAAAAAAATAAAATACAAATAAGAACAGAATGGGGAATACAAACCTTTGGGGAGCCTATCTCATAAGTTATATGATCACAAGAAATTAAAAAAATTATAAGTAATTAAAAAAATGTTTTCATCACAAATAAGATAAGTAGACCATATTTATTTTTTATTTGTCAGAAGGAATTCTCAAGGTAACAAAACCGTAAGTAATAGTTATCCTATCATCCTTATATATTATTTCTCAAAGGTGTTTTTGTGTCGGTACGCCATATCTTCCTTAATCCTTCATCAAAATAAATGATTGAGACATCATTTTGAAGATTATGTTCACCGCTTATGACGAAAAATAAATAAAGTGTAGAAAATTGATGTTTTCGTTAAAAAACTGTATTTTAAAAGCCTTTTTATAAAAATGGAGAAGGCGCCATCTATTGACATGTGTTTAACTAACATGCATGACAAAAGAAAATATTCTCAAAGGTGTTTTTTTGTTGCGAATTATTCGCACGGGCCAACTAATTACTTATTAACAGAAATTTAATCCGAAAAATTAAGTTCAAAGAAAAGCGTGAAAAATGTAATTTTCTTAATTTGGTTCAAGTGTCGAAATTTAGGAATTCGTGTGCCAAAATCCGACACTCTGTAGAGCGTAATTGATTTTTATTTATTAAAGGAGGACGTCCAATACTTTTTGCTTTCCCTCCAGCAGTAACATGATATCGCAATGTATTTCGGGGGATTGCAAATTGGCTTGCAGTAGTTTTTAGTGATGTATCAGATTTGACAGCTGCCATGCTGGCCTCTGGAATTTTTGTGCAAAGAAAAAAAAAATCGCTGTAGATAATGCAATTTTCATTTAGTCGAACTTTTATGGATTTCAATGATTTTTTTTACCTTTCCAATATTGTATTCCAAATTACGACCCAGAGTGTCGAAATTAGAAAAAACATACTTTTTACATTATTTTTTTCTTATACAGATACCTTATAAATCTTATGTTTTTTTTAAATATTCAACAGTAAAGTCCATAAAATTAGTTTAAAACAATACATAGTTTAAACAATTAAAAGAAAAAATCCAATTTGTCGAAAACAACAATAGTTACCAAGCAATAACTAAAGTCAAAATGGTGGTTGAACGGCTTTGTCTGAAAACGTGGCTTCATCTTCCACAATTCAATTTACATACTGTGACAAGTAGGTGGTGACATCTAGAGGATGAAATGCGAACTTCCTCCACAACGAAAGAATGTCGGATTTATATCCCTGTCGGAATATGGCTTGCCCACCTTGTATTGTTGTTCGCCTTTTGGGTTTTCGCTGACTGAGTAGCCCTGGCTGAGGATAGCCCAATAATCTGAGCTTCACTCAAAAGGCTTGCTATTTTTCATTACAATGTAAATTATTCAAAGTGATTAACATTTTAACTAACTTAGTATTTTACTCTGCTTTAAATATTCAATGCAATAAATGTTTACTTTTGTGTAAACATCTAATCCATATTTCCTTCCAATCTCTTCTCTCTAATAGTCATATTAATTCATAAAAAAAAAAAACAACCTCATCACACTTAAAAACGTAAATAAACATTTAAAATATGCTTTATATGCAAATTTTCGGAAAGATAATGCGACTTTCCTTTATTAAGCTACACGATGGAATAATAATTTGAAAATAACAAAATAGGATAACGAGCCTTAATTTAACAAAATATGTAATCTAATACAATAAAAAAAATCATATCATTACTTACACACTGACAACAATAATCCAATAATTTACTACTAATAATTGATAATTTAAAGATCATATCATTACATACATAATTATAAATAATTCTAATAATAATAAGGATGAATTCAATAATTATAATTGATAATATGAAAATGTGACAAGCAGTATCATGTTAAAGGGAAACTGTAAGAAATTCGATTTTAATGTTACATTTGAATACAGAAATAAACTGAAAAATATTTTTTGCTCTAAAATAAATAAAAGTGATCTGAAAAATGAAATGGGGATTATCTACAAAATTGAATGCGAAATTTGCAAACAAATTTATATAGGAGAGAGCAAAAGAACGATTAGAGTACGTATATTGGAACACGGAAAATTTTTAAAACATAGTCAGATAGATAGATCAGAAATTACAGAGCATTGTATTAAATGTGGTCACTGACCTAATACTAATGTAAAAATTTTATACAATGAAAAAGACACTGTAACTAGAAAGTTAATGGAAAGTATTCTCATAATTAAATACGAGATATCAAAATTTGAACAGAAACGAAGGGGTAGAAATCAATGATAGATTTCTATCGAATTTCTAAAGAATTGATAAATTTAAATTCAAACAAAATCCATAAAATTTGAAGATCTAATAAATTAACATAAGGAATATTATTTTATTATCAATTATTATTATTGAATTATTAGATTTATTGTTTATCATGATTACGTAATGATATGATCTTTAAATTATTAATTATTATTAGTAAATTATTGGATTAATGTTTATCAGTACGTAAGTAATATAATTCTTATTATTGTATTAGGTTACATATTTTATTAAATTAATGCTCATTATCCTGTTTTGTTATTTTTAAATTATTATTCCATCATGTGTCTTGATAAAGGAAAGTCGTATTATCTTTCCGAAAATTTCCATATAAAGCCTATTTAAATGTTTATTTATGTTTTTAAGTGTGATGAGGTATTATCTATGAATTAAAATGTTTACTTTGTTATATATCTGTATAATATATTTTCATAAATTAGAGCCATTTCTAAAAAAAAGTAAAAAATAGTTTTTCGTTCTTGTGGGCCAATGTCTCTTGTTTTTACGTCTCCCACTGAAACAAGTAGAATAATATTTAAAAAATTAAAAGCGAGTATTTCAAAAAATAAAGAACTTTATAACAACGCCTTAACATCGTATCGACGGTTCCAAAAACTCCCAATTATTTAAATGCAAGGAAATGATTAACATGATAAATAACCGTTGTGTAATTTATTTCTTTTAGCTTTTTAACGTATTGAAATGCTTACTCTATAATTTTTGAATATTTCTAATAGGTTTTTAAATAATTCCTATAAAAAATTAGCGAAAACATATTATTGTGGATATCATACCGAAAGAGATAGAACAACCAAAGAAAACTGAAATGGTATCACATACTAAAGCGCTTTCTAATGACGTCCTAAGACCGTATCGACAGATTCCTTTAATATTTTGCAAAAAAGAAGGGTTTGCCATATATGGTCATTAGATTAAATTAGATTAGATTAATTGAAAGTGGGTGGCATGACTGCCGAGCACGTCGACCTGAAAGATCTTTTGTACTATCCCACGGAAAGAAGGACAGACGGAGAGAAAGACTGAGAAAGGATAGTGTGAGAAATGCAGGGGAAACGGGAGAACCCCGGGAAAACTTGCCCAGCGCGGATCACTACCACATAAGAACCGAATCCAGAACTCAGAGGTGAGAGTATATGGTCATTAAATAGAGATCGATTTTGCCTGAAACAAACGGCAGCAGTCACGAAGTCATCAACTTGAACTCCGAGCAGTCAGTCCAAGATGGCGTCGTTTTGTGATCGCTCAAAAATATGAAAAAATTAACAAAAACATTTTAATAAAATAAACTTAAAACATTATAAAATTATTAAAATAATAATAACAATAATACAAAAATATATTCGTAATCAGAAAATACAGAAACCAGAATGTTTTCATAATGTTTATACGATGCAGTTACGAATTTTGGCAATATATGGCGCTGTTATGTCCTGGAAATATCATTCTATATATAAATTACGTCATCAAAAGCTCTTCTTTCATGAACTGAACTGTAGTACTCTTAAATTATTCAAATAGATGTAAATTATTAACATCATAAAATACCAGATGTTAACTGTTACTTTTAACTGCTTAATTTAATGAAATTTTTACTTTGTTATTTTTGAATGTTTTATAAAGATTAAGAAATTTCAATAAAAAAATTTTGTTAATTAACTAATCAGAATGAGTGATTCTTTTGGGCGTCCGTCTCTTTATTAAAATGCTTTCATTTCTGTAACTGAAATAGGTAGAACAACCAAAGGAACTGATACGGGTATTACAAAATAAAGCGCTTCGTAATAACGCCTGAAGGTCGTATTGACAGATTCCAAATATCTTAACATTATTTAGAGGTAAATGATTATACGTTAACTCCGCAAAAGAAAATCATGTATAACCACAGATACATTAAAAACCTATAGTATTAGTTTCACTATTTTAAATGAAAACCTAGATAACCTAACAAATTGATTTATTTATTAATTCTTAAAATAATAATTATTTCTTTTGTATTGAATGTTCAAAATATTTCGATCTCTATAATATAAAAAGATAATTTTATTTTATGTAAATGTAAAAGCCTATAAAACAGATAAGTATTTGGCAATCTGAATTTGAATATTTACGGAAGAATATAAATTTCAAAAAATGCAGACTTTGGCAAGGATAGAAAAAAAGTAAGCGGGCAATTACTTATTAAAATATAAGTAATGACATTTAAAAATGAGTTAAGTTACTAAGGTTATTTTTACTTTTAATTTTTATTATTAGAGTTTGCATCCATTTAATTAAATTTAGAAAAGAATAGCATTGGTATTGACTTAAGGAATGATAAATGTTCTTTCACAGGTCTTGTCTATTTCGTGAGAAGTGGAAAGTGTTTCTCTCTAAACACTAAAAGCTCTGTTTTTTAAACATCTATTATATTTTAGGTAAATGAAATTAATTGTAAATAATAACGTTGATTGTGAAATCATCAAATATAATAGAAGGGTGATGGTGGACTTTGTCATAAGGTTATTAATAAAACAATTATTTTGTAATTTATTTTAAAATATACCAAAAATTACGGGAATTCCTTTACATAGAATTAATTAGTTTTCCTAGGAAGAATCAATATTAAATTAAAATTCAGGCTTTAATAACATACACATGTTAACTTAATAATGTTTGTAGAGATTCCATCCTAACGTTATTGTCTGATGTTGGTTTTGAATTTACGAGTTTCTTGACAACTTTTCGTAATGATAAAATGTGCCACACTGATTGCCCAGAAATTTTTAAAAACCGAAATATGTAGTACTATAGAAAAGAGTTGTTGTTGCTGTTATTGTTGTTGTCCCGCATCCATTTTCGTATCACTGGTCTACGATGGGGGATATTTGTTGCTTTACTGTCGTTGGATATTATTATCCAGGAGGTACCCTAAGGTGACAGTCAGACTTCTGTCTTCTATGAAGAGAAACCAATACTGAAGAAGAAAGAAACATCTAAAACTCCACGCCGGATTTCGAACCCAGACTCCGACACATCGGCCTCATGCCGACCACCGCACAGACCGCTCGGCCATGCCGGAACGACAGATGAAAGGGGTGACTTGCCTAAAAAAGTAATGTAATAATGTAAGTCTTTAATGGTTTTTATTATTTTGTTGTTTTTGTTTACTTTCGTTAACATTTTCACAT
>JAFIDM010075285.1:0-22299 GCA_023159025.1 Thereuonema tuberculata | reverse complement strand
ATAAAAGTCTTATTTAATAAATTCTTCAAAATACAATTCCAATTATCTTTTTTTGATAAAAGTCTTATTTAATAAATTCTTCAAAATACAATTCCAATTATCTTTTTTGATAAAAGTCTTATTTAATAAATTCTTCAAAATACAATTCCAACTTCTACTAAAAACTCTTCTTTTTCTTTCATTACATCTTATATTTCTTCATTCTCTCCTTTTCTCACTCTATCTTTGAAAAGCTAGAAGATACGATAGTCATGTTGCTTATAGCTTCACTATACCTCATCATAATTTTGGAGACATTCATTTAAATCCGTTAAATTCCTGAGATATATATACTTACATCACCTAATCTCGTAGAGAAACAATTTACAACTACTAAAATGCCATAAATACATAAATCTTCATTTATTCTTTAATATTACTTAATAACATCATACCTACAGGCTATATTTCGTCTTATTTCTAAGAGTTTTTCGGGCCATTTACAAAATTTGAAGGAATAGAGAAATAAATTCTCACTTTCTTAAGCCTTAATAATACAAAAATCTAAGAATCTAACAATCAAGGAACGTGGACTCACTCACATTCAATTTAAAAGCTCAAATTACAATTTAAAATTATTTTCAAATAATTTAAAAGTTCAAACAAACTTATTTTAAAAGTTCAAATAATTTAAAATTATTTTTAAATAAAAATCTTTTCAATGTCCTTTTTCTAATATTTCAAATGTTCTTTTTTCCAATTATCTTTTTGATAAAAGTCTTATTTATCAAAAAAGATAATTGGAATTGAATTTGAAGAGTTTTATTAAATAAGACTTTTATCGATTGGAGCGCATGCGTCCGAGAAGGTAAGACGTGCAGATTCCTCGCTCGTTAAGCAACTTAAAATATTATATAATAACTATAACTAAACTTCTAAATTTCCACTTAATTCTTCACCTAAATATCACCATATCAATGTCTAATATGAACGAATATGCTAACTTAAAAATTAAATGTAGTAAATGCCACAAGTTAATCAAAAATGAAGAACTAAGATGTATGGCATGCGGCGCAGAACAACATATTGCCTGTGTCAAGGACAAAGAAATTACAATAAATACTACCCCTTCCAGGAAAAGATTATGGAAATGTGATAAATGTAATAATATAACTACAAGAAGAAAGGTAATAAGTAATGAAGACGAAGATGAAACACATGAAGAATTAAATCAAACAGGCTCGGCAAATCTCCCAACCTCCCGTGACAAAGAAATGGAGTCTGCCTATAATGAAATAAGTACAGATCTAGGACTAACCATTATGAAAGAACTTACAGGAATTAGAGTCAATCAACTTCATAAAAAAACAGTATGAAGAAATATTAACCAAATTGGATAAATTTCAAACTGATCAAAAGGTTATCACTGAAAGAATAAAGGAAATGGAAAATGAAAATAATATTCAAAAGGAAAGCATTAAACAACTGGAAATAACTCTCGACAGACTTGAATCACAACAGAGAAAAAACAATATTGAAATAATAGGGGTGGAAGAATGTGAAAATGAAAATGTAGCTGAAATAATAGGAAAAATAGCCGAAGCAATGAACTTTCAATTTTCTCTGGATAACATAGAAGCATGTCATAGATATGGTTAAATAAATAGACACAAGGGAAGGCCAATTATCGTCAAATTCAGCAACAGAAGGAATAGAGATACCTGGCTTATGAAATACAAACAATTGAAAAACCTAACAAACAGCAACGTTTTTAAAAATCAGAATCATGAAAGAATATTTATAAATGAAAATCTAACATCAAAACAAAAAAATCTTTTCTGGCATACAAAAATCGAGGCTAAAAACAAACAATACAAATTTGTTTGGATCAAAAATTCCAAAATATTAGTAAGAAAAAATGAAAATTCTAGAATAGTGAATATTAAATTTGAAGAAGAATTGAGTAAATTATAATTAAAAAAAAAAAAATAAATAAATAATAAATGACGAATATTAAGCAAATAGAATTAGGTAATTTGAAAATCACCGATAACATCCTAGATTGGAATTTCGAACAGAATAATTTTAATTGCCTTTACTTAAATATACGTAGCTTAAAAACTAATTTCACATATCTAACAGCCAACCTATATGATAAAACAAATGGGTTAGATATGATAATTCTAGTAGAAGTAAATATTAAAGAAAATGAATTGTTTATGTTTAATATATCAGGTTTTTCAAAAATCTGCAAACTTAGAGAATCTGCAAAAGGTGGCGGGATTGTGATTTTTTATAAAAATAACTTAGACATTTCAATGTTAGACTTATCATCGAATTTATATGAAAACATAACTTGTATAATAAAAAAGACTTCATTTCTAAAATATGAAACAGTACTACATGCAATATACAGGCCTCCTCATACTAATGTGACACATTTCTGTAAAGAATTACAAGCAAATATCTCAGAAATAAAAAATAAAATAAGTAAGAATATTATTTATATTGGTGATGCAAACATAGAAATCTTTAAAAATAATTTGAACACAAATACAATAAAATATTTACCAAACTTTTATAATTATGGTTTTACCAATTATGTTTATAAACCTACTAGAATTGCAAATACAAAATTTACAAATTCAATTACTTGCATTGATCATTGCTTTTCTAATCTCAAAAACATGAATCATACCGAAGCCACTATTATACAACGGGACATATCAGATCATTTTGGGATACTTATTGAAATCAAAAGTAATATTAATGATTTTAAGGAAAAAAAAATTGAGAGGAAAGATAAATTTAATGGTTGGATAAATGATGACTTTTTTGAGAGTAAGATGAAAGAACTTATTCTCCAAATGCAAAATAATTCAGTTTCAGATTCAAATAAAATAATAAACAAATTGTGTAGAATAATAAAAAAAGCTAAAATTATAAATTGGAAAAAAAAATATAGTAATATACATAAGAAACAAAATATTCTTAACAATAATCAAATAAATAATTAAAAACAACCATGGATGGACGATGAACTAATGATATATATAAATGAAAAAAATAAATTATTCAAAAGTGTTCAAAGAAATAAAAAAAACATAAAGTTATAAAATATTTATAAAAAAAAAGGAATTGGCTTAAAAATCTTATAAATAAAAAGAAAAACAAATATTATAAAAACTTGATAGAAAATGATCCAAAAAAAAAAATACTAACATATGGAACTTTCTAAATAAACAAATAAATTATAAACAAAAAAACTTGGAAAACACTGAAATTGAAAAATTATTAAAAATTTATGATGTAAATATCATATTCAAAGAGTTCAAAAATGTATTTACTAAAAAGAAAACAAATAGTAATGAAATAACAAACTCTAATATACATATAATAAATTATGAAAACAACTTCCAAAATGATACTATGGTAGTATTTACTCCAAATTTGCTAGATATTAAAAAAATTATATCTAATCTAAAAAATCATAATTCCAATGGATGTGATCTTATCAAGGTAAAAGAAATTAAAAAACATGAGAATACTTTTGCACAATTTTTAGAATTACTATTTGAAAACATAATTAGCACTGAAATCTATCCAAACTTTTGGAAGATTGCATATATTATTCCGTTTTATAAAGGTGGCAACATAAAAAACTATTGTAATTTTGAAAACTATAGACCCATATCTTTACTCTCGAACATATCAAAAATATTCGAGAGTTATTTACATAAAATGATCTACAATTACATTAATGCAAAAAAACTATTAAATTGTAATCAATACGCATACCAACCAAAAAAAGCACTGGAATTCTACTAAAAAAACCTTTATGAAAATATTAATAATGAACTCAATAATGGAAAAATTATATATATTGCCTTCATAGATTTCAGTAAGGCCTTTGACAGTATAAATCATGATTTATTATTAGAAAAATTGCAAATCATTGGCATTCGAGGTAAAATTTATAATCTAATAAAGAATTATCTACAAAATAGAAAAATGAAAATAAAAATTCAAAACTATGTAAGTAAAACGTACAACATTAGATCTGGGGTCCCGCAGGGTTCCAATTTGGGACCTTTATTGTTTAATTTATATATTAACTCTATAAATAACTGTATATCCTTTTCTAATATATACTTATACGCTGATGATGTCCTAATTCTCACAAGTGACAGAGGTCAATTGAAAGCATATAACGGATTACAAATGGACATTAATGAGATAAATAAATGGGCCATAAATAATAAAATGACAATAAATATTAAAAAGACAAAAGTAATGACTATAAAAAATAAGAATAAAATTATAAATAAAAATTTACATTGTTTTTTGCATAAAAAAGATTGCATAAATTTGGTCGATACTCAACAAATAAACAATGTTTTATGCGATTGCGATAAAATTGATTTTGTCACTCAGCAAAAATACCTGGGTGTATACTTAGATGAGAAATTTACTTGGACAACTCATTATCATTATGTAATAAATAAATTAAACTCTTATCCTATCTGTTCTACAATATCAAGCATATTATTCCGTTAAAACAAAAAATTATAATTTATAAGTCCCTTGTAGACTCTATTCTAGATTATGGACTGGAGAGTTGGATTTTTATTAATAAAAAACAAATGGAAAATATTAACAAAACATGTTTTAAGATATTAAAAAATATCTTTTATTATTTGAATTCAAAAAGAATAGAAGAAAAGAATGAGATTAGAAAAAAATTTAAAATATTAACTATTGAAGAGAAGTATATCTATAAAACAATATTAAAAAATTTTTTTATTATGAAAAATGAAAAAAATAATAATAAAAACAATATAACTAGAAAAAATTGGCTTATTTCAATAAATGATAAGAAAATAAAAAACAATTTTGGATACCGTTTAAACGGTAATATCATATATAAAATTTTTTAATTAAATTAAATTGGAAAAGTTTTAATGTCAAAAAATAGGTGACATAAAAAAAAATTAATCATTGATATTATCGATAATAATATTAAATTAATAACTTAATTAATTAATTCTTAATTTAAGTGGTAAATTGTTCTTTAGATTAAACTATCAGAACCTATATCACAGGTGTACAGTAACATAAGTACACCTACATAGGTCTGGTGAACATTAAAAAAAAAAAATAAAAAAAAAATAAAAAAAGATAATTGGAATTGTATTTTGAAGACTCTATTAAATAAGACTTTTATTAAACTGCGCGCAGATCGTGAAGTTCGTGGTGGTGGACGTAGACTCTGAGTGCGAGATTCAGTGCACTTGAGTACGAGGCTCAGTCGACATGGAAGACCCCGATAGTCTAGTTTTGGCGCGATGCTTAACCACGGACTGCGTGAATGCTGTCGGTCACCCGGCAGTCTATGATGAGGACGAAAACCAGCGGCACGAAGCAAGGGAAGTTAACGAACTTCCTTAGCCCGAAAAAGCTACAATTCTCCGAGGGTTAACCGGAACTTTCGCTGGAACCTCCCCGCGCCTGTCGAGAGAGTGAGAGCTAAAGCAAATTCACCGAAGTGAAACCTGCCCGAGTTTAGACAAACGAACACCCGCCCCACCTACACACTGAGTAAGTCTGTTCAATCCTTTTTTTATTGAGCCACAAGTTGGGGTGCAGTTGGCTCAATTGTATTGCTTTAATTTAATTTCTTATTAATTCGAGGAAGCCAAGCGGCTCTACTCAAAATTGTCGAAGCGGATAATAAGCAGTTCTAATCTAACTCACTACTTAGTTATTAGTCAACTGTGTTGAGGGTAGCCCATTGCGGCGGACATTTGCAATTATTAATCCTAACATATTTAGGCTTAACGTTTTACAGTCCAAGTAGCTATTGAATATTGTGGGTTGTTATTTTTTTTCTTCTCTTTCAACTGTCAAGCCATATCGGAGTTAGATTCTCAGATTAAGGTGCTTGTTTCACTTCGTGAGCACGCGTTTAGTTCCTTACAAATTTTGTATGATTTATCTAAGGAAGTACAGGGTGATACGTCGAGAGTTGGACGTTTTCGTGCTCGTATCAAAGATCTTGAGAAAACTAAAACTATATTCTATTCAGTTCACGAAAGGTTGATTGAAGTTTCTTTAAAAATAAATTCTAAGAACAGATATCGAATCAACAACTGATGTCATTTGACGAATTATATTACGAAATTGCGAGTGTAGCTAAAGAGCTAGATAGCGATGCTGATATATCCTAGACAATTAGTACAAAGGATAGGCCTAAAGGTGTAAGACTCAGGCTTCCCAAGCTGGACTTGCAGAAATTCGATGGTAACATTCAAAACTGGCAAACGTTTTATGATACCTATATGTCTCTGGTGCATCGAAATAGCAGGAAATCGTCTATTGAAAAGTTTCATTATTTGATTTCATGCGTTTAGGGACCTGCCTTAGCAATTATTAAGGGGATTCCGTTGACTGCTAGTAACTATCCTATAGTGTTTAATGCGTTAACGGATCGCTATCAAAATCCCAGAATTCTCCCAACTTCTTATTTGGATAGAATCGCCAAACTTCAGCCTATAACAGTGTCTTCACTTGAAACGTTAGGAAAAGTTTGTGAATGTGTAAATGCACTAAAGGCACTTGGTGACCTAGGAGATTTTGCATTGTTTTATCTTACTATACGTGTGTTAGATAGTGATACAGTAAGCGCTTTGAAGCACAACATGACAAGTTCACTATACGTCCTTATCGTAGATTTGATAAAATTTTTGCAGGATTACGTGAAGATACTAGAAATAACGGAGCCCATAATGCTTAAAACTGAGAAATTTGGATCCACTGTAGAGCGCATTCGGGCTTGCAAACAATAAATCAAACACATCGAATGTGAAGAGATCGTTTGTAGTGGCTAAAGGTACTGAGAAAGCATTCATGTGCCCAGCCCCGGACTTAGAGACCCAGGGCCCCTAGGCACTTGACATTTGCCCCCCCCCCCCCCATCCCGAAGCCCTTTTGGAAATTAGGAAATAACATGCAGTAGTACAGAAAATATCATTTTTAACCGACTTTAATTACTATAAATAAACATCGGAAACAATGCAGTCTATGCTGTACGGCGTGTAATATGCCCGTCCCGTATGATTCCATAAACTGTATAGAATCATATGACGAACTTTCTTCTGGGCAAAAGAACGAATGACGTCATCATAGTCTATAGACTGCATTAATTCTGACTTTATGCACATTACAGAGAGTGAATTTAGCCTGTTCTCTTCTATGGTAGATCTTAATTCTTTACCCTCCTTAGCGCTGAAAACTGTGGTGAAATCTGGTAACCAACAAAAATATATTTAAGAGGAATATTAAAATACTTGCATTTAAAATCACCTAGCAGAGTTGAGCACTAATCCCAATTATCTATCATTAAGGCCTTAAAGGAAAATCTCGCAAGAGATAATAATCACCTATTTAGAAATCAAACATGAACTTGATTCTTAAATTACGAATGTATTTCAACTTTCTATATACACAAAAACTTTTAGCAACGTTGAGAATGCAAAAACATAATCTCGTAAGTCTGCTTTGACTTTGGACTCAAAATAGAACATAAAATGATTAAAGTCTTTGTGACACAGTTTCTTCCTTTTTTGGACTAAATACTTTTTCCAATTAAAAGTTAATCGGCTGTTTATATATACATAGGCCCTCGTTTGTATCAATGTTCAAAGCGTTCTGGCTTCCACGAACTTCAACAAGAAAATCTTCTCGCGATCTTCCCAGAGAAATACAAATAACGTACATAATCACGATGCCTTGCTTCAGATAGTCCAGGAACTCGGTGAATCGCCATATCACTAAATGTAGATTCACTAGGCTTGAAGTAGACTTCTTGTTGTTGGTTCGAACTGGAACAACATGGCGTCCTTCACTCCATGTTATTTCGATGAACATTTAAACAGCAACATCCCCATGGTAACACATATACCCTAGAGATAAACATTTCTGTGAATTCGTATCAATTGATTGATACTGCGGCTTACTAAGGGTTCAGGAACTTTTCACTAAACTTATATTGCATACAGGAGGCGGTATACAACATATATCTGGAGAACCATATATATCCATTTAGCACACACTACGGAAAACTTCAAGTTAATTCACATGTTGTCTCGAAAGTTATTCCATCGCGATCATCAACAATCTCGCTGTAACAATTGACCATCAAATTAGAGGTCAACAAACGACATACTGCATGGATGCAGATACCACTGGCTTTGTTGTACATTTGTTTTACAACACTTAAATGAGAAATGACGATCCATTTTATCACTTATCAATAAACTCCATTTTCTTTAAACAGTATTTGATCGTATGAAATATTAATGTGTGGAAAAGGCAGGTAAGTACATTACTTTGATTTTATTCTTTTATCATTTAATAAAAATCTATATTCCACACCACAAAAACTATCGTTCTGCCGAGCAGTTTGACGCTGGTGTACACAGCAGCATTCGGAGCACATCGCGTTACTTTCTTTTTTCTGAAACGAGGCTCGCTCGAGCTTTTATTTCCACATTAACTTTGACATCATAATTATTCAATATTTATTTTGCTTATAAATTAAGTGCATTTGAAGCTATTTAAAAGTTTTATTGAATAATTTAATAATCAAAAATCACCTACTATCTGCTACCTGCCCCTCTACCACAATCTATGTTAACTACAGAGTTACATGTTCACTCTTTTTTTTTAGGTATGAAAAGCGTTAATAACCACTAAAATCATAGAGAATGTTGTAGTTATCTTTACGTTGTAGTAAAGGGGATGGTCGGGATAGCTAGGTGGGTGGGGCCCCTAGGCTGGCTGGGCCCCTAGGCAGGGCCTTGTAGGCCTAGGCGAAAATCCGGGGCTGCATGTGCCCTTGTCGCACATCTATAAGTGTTCCAAGCTTCATAGCTTAGACGTCGCACGCAGATTCAATTTAGTAAAACTCTTAACCTTTGTACTGATTGTTTACGAATGGGTCATGTGATCGCGACTGTCCATCAAAGATTGTTACAAATGCGGAGAACGTTATAACACACTCCTCCATTCGAGTCCTATGCAGAACGAGACGAGAAATGCTGTTGAGAACGCTTAATATTAGTGTACAAATGTGCGGAGTCCTGCAGAGAGCAAGCGTGCTCTTGTATTGCTTGGTACAGCCATGGTGCGAGTGATCGACTCGCGAGGTAAACCTCAACATGTACGAGCTCTTATAGATAGTTGTGCTCAGGATTCGTTCATTACTACATCATGTGTCCAGCGACAAGGTCTGTCGATACGAAGAGGTAACGTTGCCGTAGCTGGTCTTGTTCAAAATAAAAAGGGGCAATACTGCATGCGCTATGATGCCTTGCTTTTGCAAGAGCCCACGCTATGACTCGCAGCCTATTGTAATGAATATAACTACGGGATCATTGCCTACTACGCATTTGCCTCTTTCTGTGCGTGAATATACTTCAAGAATTTGATACTGGCTGCTAATCGGTTCGATATACCCTTTAACATCGATCTGCAAATCGGAACTTCATTGTTCCACAAGATTTACGATGTTCAACGCCTTTTACCCGGTCCAGATCTTCACATTGTGGATGATGTCCTGCCCACAGCTGAGTCTCTGCAATCTGCGATAGATTTAAAATCCGAATTAGTAGAATTATTGGCGTTGGATCAGTTTGAACTTCGCAAGTGGAGTAGCAATGATCCTCGATTTCTAGAGCAGTTGCCGTCGGCAAATTTCCTAACGGAGAGTACTTCACCTATAAAGTATCTGATACCGATGTGGGACTTACGAAGCGCTCAATCTTGTCAAAAATTGCTCGTATTTTTGATCCACTAGGTTGGATTACACCTGTAGTCCTGTCTGAGAAACTTATCTTGCTATGGCAGTTAGGATTGACTTGGGATGAAGAGATTCCTCTTAATATTGCTAAGCATTGGACGGAATTACCTAATGGACTAAGCTTACTAGGACAGATCCGTGTACTTTGATTAATCTTACCTTTGAATGCGATGAACACGCAACTAATTGGTTTCTGTGATAGTTCTTCAAAGGGTTATAGTTGCTGTGTCTATCTTAGGGTAATGATACCCACTGAGAAATCTACCCACTTAGTAATAGGTAAATTGAGAGTAGCTCCGCTAAAACCGTTAATAGTTAACCGTCTTGAATTGTGCGGGGCAGTCTTATTGTCTCATGTTCTTAATTATATGTGCATCGTGCTTAATCCTTACTTAAATCAAACGTTCTTGCATTCACTGACAGATCTACGGTTCTCGCATGGATAAGAACGCCTCCACACAGACTTAAAACGTTTGTGGCTAATCGAGTAGTAGAAATTACGGACAATGTAAAGCTGGATTGCTGGGAACACACTTCTACTAGTGATAGCCCTGCAGATTGCAGCAGTCGAGGTTTAAAGTGTTCAGAGCTCGTCTCTCATCCGTTATGGTGGGCAGGGCCCGCCTGGCTAAGATGCCCTGCAGATGAATGGTCGTCGCAACTGCCGTCGTCGTCGTTCACTTTGGACGATCTTTCTGAACACAAATCGAACACGCTAGTGTGCTCGGAATCGTCAAAAGAAAACTTTCTTTTATCAATGATGGACAAGTTCTCATCGTTATCTCATCTCCAACGAGTTCTGGCATGGTGTTTACGTTTTATTGACAATCTAAAGCTTTCTGTTAATACTATAATAAAACTGTGTTGTCTACCTTGGAGCTCGAACGGTCAATGCATTGACAATACATTGTACAACGGGTAAAAGCAACTGTTTTTAATGATCAGCTACAGCTGATTGAAAATAACCGACCATGCAATAGGATTATTTAAAAACTCTCGTCTTTCATAGATGCAAGGGGTCTGTTGCGAGTGGGGGGACGCATTCGAAATGCCAAGCTTTCATTTTCTGTGCTTCACCCATTGCTCTTACCGAAACAATTCCACTTATTAGTATTAATTGTTGATTATTACCACAAATTATATCTACATTGCGGCCCACGTGTCCTCCAGTCCTTAATCCAGAGACAATTTTGGATTCTAAAGATTCCGAACCTAATCCGTTCCAGGTTAGCCAAATGCATCACTTGCTTTCAATCAAAACCTATGCCCTTAGAACCTACGATGGGGGGGAGGGATTTGCCTGTTTCAAAATTCGAGCAGGGCAGATGTTTCCTAAATGTGGGTGTTGATTTCGATGGTCTTTCCTTGTCAAGAAAGTCGTAGAAGAGGTGCATGAACTTACTTGTTTGCCTATTCGTCAAGGCTGTTCATATCGAGACAGCAACAGATTTTACAACTAACGCATTCCTTGGTGCACTAAATAGATTTGTTGCTCGCTGTGGTTTATGTAAACAGATAATCTCCGACCATGGAACTAACTTCGTAGGAGCAGCCAGACATTTGAATGATGAATTTAAAATGATACATGACGACCAAGCACATATAATGTCTGGGTTGATACATCGGGATATAACTTGGTCTTTTCAACCTCCTGATTTTCCTCACTTCGGAGGAATCTATGAAAGTGGTACTAAATCTATTAAGTATCACATGAAGAGAGTAGTAGGGTTACAAGTATTAACGTTCGAAGAGTTATCAACTGTCTTCACAAAAATTGAGGCAATTCCCAACTCTCGACCTCTTTGTGTACTTTTGCTCTGACCCTAACGAGAGAGAGATATATTGACCCCAGGTCATTTTCTTACGGGTGGTGTTTTAATCGCTATGCCTGAACCTTCGTTTTGAGGATTGTTCCCATTTGCATACAAGATGGCAAATGCTACAAAAAATTACTCAATGCTTTTGGTGCATTTGGCACCGCGATTACCTAGACACGTTACAGCAAAGAAATAACTGGTTTATTTTCCAATCTAATATCCAAGAAAACGACTTGGTATTAGTAGTCGATGCTAATCTTCCTCCATTGAAGTGGAAAGTAGGACGTGTGGAACAAATGCATTTAGGTCAGGATAAGGTAGTAAGAGTAGTCACTCTACGCACCACTCATCGTCTTATTCGAAGACGAAGCAATGGAAGTTAACGAACTTCCTTAGCCCGGCAAAGCTACAATTCTCCAATGGTTAACCTGAACTTTCGCTGGAACCTCCCCGCGCCTGTCGAGAGAGAGAGAGCTAAAGCAAATTCACCGAAGGGAAACCTGCCTGAGTTTGGAGAAACGATGACCCGCCCCACCTACACACTGTGTAAGTCTGTTCAATCCTTTTTTATTGAGCCACACCTAGGGGTGAAGTTGGCTCAATTTTATTGCTTTAATTTAATTTCTTATCTATTCGAGAGCCTTGTGCTTCAAGGAAGCCAAGCGGCTCCAGTAATTGTAAATAGTACAACAATAGACATGCTAAGATACATGGCGATCACTTGCTCAACAGTGCTGGGCACCTGGCGTTATGTTTAAATGCCACAATGTCTGTCCACATAGAACGCGTTAGCAGGTTCAATTATAAGAAACAGAGGGTATCCAGCTCTTGGAGTGACTGGTATTTTTGCTTGAGGTGATTTTTTTAATTATATTGAACAGTTTCAATATTTCGGCTCCTTGTGAATATTTGACTCCTGTTGAAGCCAACATACATTCTCATAGAACGAATCACTTTTTTCTTGCCAGGACTTGGTGCTTGGATGGGTTGTGCTACAAAATCTTGCTTTCACATTTGTCAAGCAGTTCAATAACAAATAGAAGAAAAATCATTTTAAAACTAATCTGTAATTTGAGATGTACAGAAATAGTATTTTTAATTAAATACGGCAAGTTCACTCGAAATTACATAGTCACTTACAAATACTGCGGTACGAGGGGGCGCACATAAAATCGACCCAACAGGTTTCAAGATATATTTTAGTTCTGAAAATGGACACTATTTAACGCTATCCCTCTTTTTCATGTCATCTGTAAATTATTGCCGGTATATTGCCGATATATTTCAGAGAAGATGTTGAAAGTGGAAAGAGCCGCCATCAGCCTCGATGCATTTCTCCGCCCGCCTCAGCATGTTCAGAAATACTCTCCTCAACTCTGTGACCGTACTGCAGCTGATGAACATTAAACAACACTCATCAGCGCATGCGCGAACACTCATTTTAATCGTGCAGAAACATCTTCAGCACTACATGGCACAACGTCCTAAATTGGTTTATCGACTTTACAGCTCCATTATTAGGCCACCTTTTTGTTGTGGCTATTGCCTGGCAACCAGGGCAAGAAAGTCAGTTTGATCGACTGTAAAGACTTGTTTGCCTAATTGCAGGACATACCTTCATCTGCTATTGAAGTCCTTTTGGACTTATCTCTTTTGTATCGTTTTATTTAGCATGAAGTCAGTTCTACAGCCACACGATTTTACAATGACTGTCAGTGGAATCGATGAACTGTGCCTGGAGATTCTTCTAAGGCAATGTCCAAATTCTCGAAATTGTGTCTCGTCCAAATTCCTTTCCTCTTTTATTTTACCGTCTTTTTACCGTCCAAGAAGATTGGATAATCAACGGTCTTGGGATGGCTCAAAATCTCTCCTTTACCATAGAACGTTTCTGCACAGCTTTAAAGCCTGTATTAAGGAAAACCATAACTGCGGTATATTTATAGAACTATCATTATCTATTCTGATTATCAGTTGCTATAAGCCCTGAACAGTAAAATCTATACTTTTCTTCTTATAAAGGGCAAAAATGTTTTGAATCTTTTGGTAAAACAAAATTTCCTCATTCTGATCTGGCTGCCTGAACACTTTGGTGTATATGACAACGAAAACGATGATGTTTAGGTTAGGGTGAGCTTTGCTTCCGTTCATCTTGTACCCGAGTCTTTCCTAAAGCTCTCTCCTTAAGCTCCCAAGAGTTTCCTCAGAGATATTCTTAAGAGCGACTCGCGGAGGGTTTGGGAATCCACCAGCGATTACCATAGGCTAACTGTTTATTACGTGTCCTTACCAATGTAGTCAGTATTGCCGTATGATCAGCTTTTTACAGATCATTGTCATCGAAGAAGACTCTTTCAAACGTCTGTTTATGGCAAATGCGGAGTTGATCCCGAATCTTCTTTAGATGTTTCTCCTGCCCTGATTTGGCAAGACTTAGATGAAAAATCCTAGGCAGAATTCACTTACTATGTCGGGATGTTAAATCATTTTTAATTATTTTTTTTTGTAGGGTCTTTGGTCTTTTTACATGGATGGGTAATCCTTCCTCTATGTTTAGTGTCGGCTTAATGCCCCACATCAAATCTCTGGGTCTTATATGTGGACATGTATGTAAGATGCACAATGACCCTTTGATTTAGGTTCACTTGAATAGCAGGAGCCTCTTTGCAATCAAATCAAAAAAATCGTGAACAAATAAAATAGAAAACACACACATTTTTGTTTAAAGAACACATAACTAAAATCCAACTCATAATTAAAATCCAACATATAATTAAAATCCAAAATACATTATCAAAAAAAGCGAGAGCTTTCGGCGAAGGTAATAGTGCAACCAATCATCTTGGACTACGACAGAAATAAATTTAAGAGAGAAATAAAAGAGTCATACCACATTCAAATTCTTCAACCCTACAACACGGCGTTGCCGAATTTAAACATTAAATATTACTTAAATAATTCTACTCCCAAAGAAATCAGAAAAAAGTTAAAAAGAAATTGAGCCACAAAATTTCCTCCAGATCATGATGAAATTCTTTTGCATTTGCTTTTCAATTTACTTTATTTTATTCAATAGATATTTAAATTTCATTATGGATAACTACAAAGATTTCGTCATCTAAAGCCTTATTGTTCCTCGACATCAAGCCGTTTAGAAGAAATAAAAACAGGTTCCATATCTAACCACAAGAGGTAAAACAATCTATATCTGCCATCAATCACAACCTAGCAAGATATCTTCTTGATACCAGTCGTTTAATAGAACCCTTCCTACTTCTGATTGATCTACTGTTTCATCCAAAGAAGTCACATGTTTCAATTGGACGATTCAATTATTATGTATATTCCTGTTCTCTAAAGTGTATAAAATAGAATTTTCTTATTCTTATTATCACTGATTGACAAGGTAGTCGTGGATAACTGCGAAAGCTTTCGCCTTTTTAGCAATATATTTTGGATTTTAATTATATGTGTTTTTTAAACAAACCAAGCACATATAATTAAAATTTCATTTAATTTCATTTATTCAAGCTAAAAATTATGCACAAGTTAAATATTATCTTTAATCAAATAAATCAAAGTACATCATAAGAGGTAAGAAAAGATTACAACGAAAAAGCTTTGATTGCAATTGTAAATCAAAATGCATGGAGAAAAATTTAAGATAAAACCATACTTGTGTTTAATGAAAGATTGAATAATTTCACACGTAACAATCCACTTTTTTAACACATTAAAATAATAGCTTCTCATTCTTCCACGAATGAACAGTATTCTTAAGAAACAGACTGTATCTTTATCCTTTTTTATTTTGCTGATTATCTTTTAACTTAACAATCTTTGGACTGTTCCATTAACAAAAAAGTCCATTACCAATTAATTTTGGTTAAATTGATCTTTCAAATTGGATTTTACGATAAAAGCACTATTTCTCCAAACTCTTTTCGTAATTGTTGATTAAGAAAATCAACAATTGTTCATTCGAAAAAAGTAAAAGTTTAATTTTAGATTCAGATTATCGCCTATTTAAATATTTAAATTAAAATATTGAATATTTATTGAAAATTTTATTTTATCAGTTTATTAAAAAAAAACAAGTAGAAAAAAATAAGTTCAGAAATTATAAGCATGGGACAGATATTGAAATCAAAAATGAAAATTTTTACTGAAAGAAATTGAGTTTGCTCAGTTTTGTCGATAAATCTTAATCTAGGAAATCTATAATGGACTTTTTTATTCAGTTATTACAATTAACATTTATATTTATATTCACAATTAATATAGAATTTTAAGTTTCAATTTAAATAATAGAGAATTGGTACGAATATCATGAACGTTTCAACCGAAAATGATTTAAACATGAAAGTATGAATGCGCATTGTGTGAGAATTTGAATGATGCTTTCCGCATGTCTTGCGCAGCCTACGTAACTAGATTATCAGGCCTATTCTGTAAGCATATCGTTACATGATAACGACCGGTTAATTGATCGTAACGACAATTCGTATTCTGTAACCTCCTAACGATGTAGTTGAATCGTTATAAATAACGAGTTCTCGTTACCAGATAGCGAGCAGCAGGGAGGTGTCGTTATGGCATAACGAGGAAATGAACGCAGCTTTCCTGATGGTACATAAGAGAAGAAGAGCATGAAATGAGTTAAGAATTGAATTGTGTTCCTCGAAAGTGACAAAAAAAATAAAAGAATTCGAGAGTTAAACGTTAGGACATGAAAAAAAAAATGAATACCCAATCGTATGCTGAACCTACCTCCGCATTGACGTTGAGAATACTACAGGAAAACAAGCAGTGAAATTATTGCGACTTTTTTGGTTGGATTCATCATCAAATGTTAAATGTATTAAAAATAATATATCCATATGAAATCTATGTAGTCTCGACGCCATAGTATAAGCTTACTCTAAGTGGCTACCTAGTGACGAAAGATATAAGGCCTCCGCGGTTCAAAACCTGATTTCAAGGCGATCCATTTCGAAAATATGTGTAACGGAATAAAATGAAATGTACAGTAACTAACCGCCTGATAAAACAAATGTGTCATTACATTTGTATCTGAAAACAAAATATTACAACCTTTCATTATAATTTGTCGGGATTGTAAACACACCATTTGATGTTACGTCTATATTGTTGCCTTTCGTAGCATGAGGCAGAGAAACATTCAGAGGGAATTGAGGGATAACAGTGATCCCTTTTTAATGCCGAGTAAGAAATTTAAGGAACTCTTAATTTAAGATTTCCTAAAGAAGTTGCCCTGGAACTATTAGACAGAATCACGCCTCACCTTTAACCCTCCATGTGCAACACTGCTGTACCTGCAGTTAGATAAATAATTTGAAGAAAAGAATGTATTAGTCGTATCAATGCAGGCCGCCCACATCAAATTCCGGGCCCAGGTACCAAATGCAATACCAGGCATTTCCCCCCCCCCCCCCCCATGTTGTGAACAAAATCATAAATTCTTAGCCAAAAACATCGCGAAAATATCACACGATTTCATACTTCTACAGCAGGGGTGGGCAGACTTTTGTAAGGTAAGGGCTACCTCAAGTATACTCCAAATGCCGCGATCACCTTAAGACTAAAAAAAACGGAATCTTCAAATTGACAACCAAAAAAAAAAGAAAAACAACCGGGCCTCGGTGGTGAGGGACCAACTAACACCCCCCCTCCCTTATGGACGACCTGTATCAATGTACGTTATAGCGTAATTTATGTCATTTCCTCTAAGACAAGTATGAATGAGGCAAAAATTATGTTATCAATGTAATTAATATAAATTTTAATAAATTTCTACAGGTCATGACATTTTTCCAGCCCTTGACATCTTTCTGTGGTTAATTTTAACGAAAATTTCGTGATTATTCAGGAAATCGACATATATTTTGTATTAATACCATATTCTTCTACAAAAACTCTTCTTTTCATATTTTGTAAAGTATAACAGTAACTCCAAATAACTCCTTCATAGTATATAAAAATTGTTTATTTAAATACTAAAAATAGCAAATTTTCGGGAACGTGATACGCAATTCCCTTCCTCAAGCCAAAAATAAGAATAAATGAATCAAACAATAATACAAAAAAGGAAAGAACATCAACAATGTAAAAGTTTTATATCAACGTGAATGACACAAAATTGTTGTAACAATGACTATTGAATGGGTAAATTTATAGATGATAAGAATCAACATTTTATGAGAACAAAGAGTTGATTAAAGATTAACAATTTAAAGAATTTGTACCAGTGATAGTAACACCATATTTGATAGTAACACCATGACACAAATTGTTGTAATAATGACTATTGAATAGGTAAATTTATAGATAATGACAAGAATCAACATTTTATGAGAACAAAGAGTTGATTAAAGATTAATAATTTAAAGAATTTGTACCAGTGATAGTAACACCATATTTATTGTCTGCTTTCATAAAGTCTCTAATTAGACCAATGGTGATGGGGTTAACTTTGATGCCTTCATACCTATTAAAGTTACAGTCTCTAGTGTTCTTAATGATGCAACTTTCTATTATTTTCCTTAGTTTCCAGTTAGATTCTTTATACAAAATCTTAACTTTTTCATCCATGATATGACCTTTTTCTAAACAATGATGGGCTATGTCTGAAGCGTCCTTGTCTTTGTTCTTTAAGGCTCTTCCATGTTCGGAAACTCGTTCTCCCAACGTTCTTTTTGATTCGCCAATATAGAATTTTCCACAAACTTTACAATCAATACGGTAAACAATTCCCATTTCATTTTGCTTATTTTTACTATTAACCTTCTTACATATTAGATTTTTGATTTTGTTTTTGTAAGTGAAACCAATATTTATGTTAAAATCTTTACATATTTTCTTTAACATCATGCTATTTTCATTAATATATGGTATGAAAATTTTATTCTGGATTTTATTAATTTCTTTAATTTTAAATTTGTTGTACTCACATATTTGATTATCAATAAAGTTGATGGGGTAATCGTTTTGGATGAGTAAACTTTTCAAATCTTTGATTTTTTCTTTATAAACAACCTCATCATTAGTATTTTTATCTATTCTTCTAATGTAGTTTTCTATAATGTTCCTTTTGATGTTTAACCTGTGTCCTGATTTGAAGTTTAAAATGTGATCACTCTGGCAAACCTTTTTGAAATGTTCCATACGAATTTTGTTGTCAGCATTGGTTAATTTGATATCTAAAAAATTAACACTTTATTGTCTTCCACTTCTTTTTTGAATTTTAAATCTTTATTCTTTTTGTTCAAATTATTAAAGAAAATTTCAAACTGCCTTAAGGTTCCAAACCAGATAATCAGTAAGTCATCGACATATCTGAAGTACTCATATTTTTGATAATACATTTTGTCTTTTAATAAATTTGTTTCAAAATGGTTTAAATATAAGTTACACAAAGTTCCTGATATAGGTGACCCCATAGGAAATCCTCTTGTTTGCTTAAAAAATTTGTTTCTATGTTGAAAGTAAGTGTTGAGGGTAACAAATTCTATCATTTCTTTGAAGATATCTTCATCCAAATTATATTTTAATAATATTTCTCTATTATTAAATACATGTTTATCTAAAATCATCAAGGTATCATTAACTGGTACGTTGTTATACATGTTCTCAATATCTAGGGAAATAAGATGAAATTTTTTCTTATTGTGATTATTAAAGGTATGTAGTTTGTTGATTAAATCTTCAGAATTCTTAATAATTACTTTATCATTGGGAAGTCTGAAACTATTAAGCCAAAAGTTTAATTTCCTAGCCAGATTTTGTGTAGGAGATCCATAAGCGTTAACCAATGGGCGCAATGGGAAACCCTCTTTGTGAATTTTCACCCTTCCTTCCAATGTTGGTGAATAACAAGATTCTTTATGTATTGCTTCTCTTTCTAAGTCAGTAATAGATTTAGTGTCAATTAATGTTTTAGTTAACTTCTTTAATTTGTTATATAAAGTTATAGTAATATCTTCTCCCATTTCTTGGTAGTGGCCATCGGCAACTAATTCATCTAATTTACCCAAGTACTCATCCCTATTCATAACAACTAAATGGTTGCCTTTATCGGATTTAGTAAATATCAAATGGTTGTATTACCTAAGTTTTTCAAGATCTTAATTTCTTCATCATTTAAATTTTTATTTTGACTTAGTGATAACTTTTGGAATTTTTCCAATTCTCTTAGGAACCTTATTTTGTCATTGTGGTTTAATTTATTTGATGCTTCCTCCAATGTAACAATAGTTTTTTCATCTAAATTTTGTTCTATGTCGTAAACATAATCTGTACCCCTATTCAGTAATTCAATCTCTCTTGAATTGAATTTTCTGTTACTTAAGTTGACCACATAATCAGATACAAATTTTACCTTATTAACTTTAAACTTGTTTAACTTTCTTTTTTTGCAATTCCTTTTTGTCTGGATGTATTTCTCATGGTTCCAGTTCATAATTAAATTTCCAGTTCATTTATTCTTATTTTTGGCTTGAGGAAGGGAATTGCGTATCACGTTCCCGAAAATTTGCTATTTTTAGTATTTAAATAAACAATTTTTAAATACAATGAAGGAGTTATTTGGAATTACTGTTATATATTTTGTATTGCTCTGCACTAGTTTTCACAGATCCTTTACATTCCTGGTTCATGGCGATATTTCCACACATGCGCATTACGTAAATATCAAAAATTCCAATCGCAAAACGTGCAGTTATTGGATGGTCAGTCCTGGTGTTAACGATACATGTAAACCGGAAGTGGAACTATAACGAGTCAGGTTACAGACTACCAACTTTTACAGTGTTGCTACGACACTCGTTAAAAATCTTAACGATTCCAGTTACGAGTAAGGATAACGAGAATTTACAGAATAGGCCTGATTAACTATCAAGATTTCTCACATGTAGATTAGATTAGATTAATTGAAAGTGGGTGGCATGACTGCCGAGCACGTCGACCTGAATTTCTCCCATGTAAGTCGTCAAAGGTAAAATTCTATACTATATTTTTTTTTCCTTTTCTTAATTTGTAATGAGCGGTCTCTTTTACATTCCACTATGTTGATTTATTAAAAATAATAAGAAGTAAAAAAGCTTACTGGTAACAACTGCGTTTCTTTAACTTTCAATAGAAAGCCCCGTCAAAATGTACAAAGTTTTGCCAACATTCCAAAACTTGTTTCTGATCAATGCGCCCAGCCTAAGATATATCCGACCTGGTTCGTCATATTAATTTTGAAATTATCATTAAAAATTATGTGAAATTTGGTCATTTCAGACTTTCAGAGGTTTATTTTTTTTTTCCATTTTATACTGATCAGATAAACATATGAAACATAAATGTATGTAAAGCCAAGATAACATAAATAGAATATATATCAGATTATATGAAGAACAGTGGCACTGATTTTAAACATTGAAAGAAACTCATATAATCAGACTAAATACAAGATATGGGTGAAGAATATTTTAATTTAAAGCAAATCTACATTTTTCGGATTTTGTGTGATCCATTTTCAAAGAATTCCAAATATACGATCAATTCATAAAAATGAAAACGGAATAGAAATATTATTAAGAATTTGAAAAGATCTCGCATAGAAGTAATTACAAGCAATCAATCGGTAAGAGATCTGTAATAAAAAATAATTCATGTTTTTTTATTGAAATTAAAGCAGTTCATCTTGCAATTATTAATGCATTAAATGATACTAACAAATTATACTAAATTATTTTTGAAAAACCAGAAGGAATGTATTCTGTCGCCTCTGCAGAAAAAAAAATGTAGGTTGAATTGAACTATCTACAGTCTCCTTTTACCAGATTTACACGAAATTTTCTAAGTAAAAATTATAATTATCGTCAATAATTGAATCTTGAAAGTTGAACAGGGAAGACTGTATTAGTTTTACGTGAACTGAAGTAACTTATCATCAAAATTAAAGTCATATTCCTGTTTAAATTTCACCATTTAAATTACACCAGGTGTATGGCTTTAATTTTGATGATATCTTCATAAACATCAAATGAAAGACTCGTTTTAAGAACATTTTAAATAATAATAATCACATTTTAAAAAAATTAAAAATTAAAACCTTCCTACTTGGAAAAGAGAAGACAGACTAATAAAGATTGAACATTATTGAAACAGTATAATATCACAAAATCAATCAAGCTTTTTCTTACTAATTTTAAATTTCTATGTAAGGGAAGAAAAGATACACAGCAAAAAATGAGCATCAATAAAAATAGTCGAAATTATTTTTACAAATCTAATCTGATAAATAAGATTGATTTATAAGTAAATTATCTCTACAAAAGACAGGAAGTTTGAAATTCGCTAAAATTTTTAAGTGTATTTCATATTTCTTTTATTTACAATTTTGGTCTCTCTCTGAAACCTTAGCCATGAGATTAATGACAGATGAAAGAATACTTTTCAAGGCATTGTTCTATTCCTGCCCATTTAAAACCAGAGTTTGCTTTCATTAGAACGCAGACATCTGGACTTGTAACTACATTATCGTAGTGCGGAGGTTGATTTTCATCCGAAAACTCGAATTCTAGTTTCCATCGTCGATCCATTTGTATTCTCCTTTATGTTTGAGTTTCCCCAGTC
>JAFIDM010075284.1:0-22306 GCA_023159025.1 Thereuonema tuberculata | reverse complement strand
TTATTTATTTATTTATTTATTTATTTATTTATTTATTTATTTATTTAGTTAGTTAGTTAGTTAGTTAGTTAGTTAGTTAGTTAGTTATCTATAAATTGAATTTAGCTAGTAACCATTGTAATTGCAGCAGCAAAGTTTCTCTTTATCAATTTCCCTATCTTTTGTTAATCTTCATGGATTTGCACAATTTAATCAATAGGTTGGATTAGTCTTGTCTTATTGACTAATTTTGTTGATGTATCATTAATTGTAAAACATTTCTATCTTCTATCCTTTTTTTGACCTCTCTTATATTCCATTAGAGAAAACGAGGTTTTTTTTTTTTTTTTGACAGATTCATATTGGGACTCTTTAGGGGATGTCCATTAATTACGTGAGGTCAAAAGGGGGGGGTCCGGCAAAATCTCACCAAATCTCACCAAGGGGGAGGGGGGGGGGGGTCCAAATTTTTTAAAAAACACCTCACGTAATTAATGGACATCCCCTTAACTATTTAAAGAAATTTAAAATACAGATCAAAGTAAATTTCTCTGTCACATCACCTGTTGTGATTCTGGAACATGTTTAGTAGCCATTCTTAGCATTGGATAAGTTGCGTTCAAATCCTACACAGAATTATTTTCAATAGTAAATTTATTTAGTTTTTGTAATTGATTAGATTTTTTATTTAGTAGACTGTAATACATGGACTGATGGCAGTTAATTTTACTATGAAATATTGTTTATGAAAAAAAAATTAGGATCTTTCTACATTTTTTGTTGTTGTTGTCATTGACACTTTTTTTTTTTTTTAACACGAAATTAACTTGCTCTGAGCCTTGAGTTACTGTACATATTGATGTGTGGTCAAAATGATAGACACAGAGTCAGAGGTTCAGCATAATTACACACATTTATTTTCAATTAATTACAGTTTATATACAATATAAAACGGGTCAAAGCTATAAATATCGGATTCTCAAATTCAGGTTAATAATAAAGATGGGATTCTGAAATCCAGGCCACTCTCGGAGCCTCCTTTTCGGTCCGTCAGGGCCGATCTCGGATTCTGAGACCTCTCGACTTGGCCAATCACAGCGCGGCGTAATTGGCCAATCCGGGAAGACCTTCGACACTGGCATCTGGGAGTCTGCTCGGAGCTCTCTGCTAGGTCCGTCGATATTGCGTCATAGCTCCTCGTTGACATTGCATCAATATTTATGGTATTTCATTGCATTTTTCCTAAATAATGGATCAGCGATGCAAATGCAATTTTTTTATAGCTAAAAGTTCATGATAACTTTTTCTTAAGTACAGATAAACATAATATTTATAAATAATATTTTGCTGATTACATATACTTGGATTTGACATTTCCAGTTTGGATAAACATTAAAGTCAGGTATAAGTTAAGATGACATATGGAAGAAACAAACTAGATTAGATTAAACCATAACTTTATTAAAAATATGTTTGGCAAACTCCTTAGGATCTTACGGTGCATTTTTTAAAATAAATAATTAAAGATAGCATTAAACTTATTTTAAAGGTAAAACGTGTCCTTTCAAAAATGAACGATCGGAAAAAGAAATATCTCCATAGCAGAGCTCAGAACCGGAAGCGTAAAAAAGAGAATGAGGTAATTTCTCAAAACTTGTACAGTTGGTTGGCCAAATATTTTTTATAAGTGAGGATACCAATGTTATGGACATGAGATTAGCCAACGACGACAATCATATGATTAGGAATTAGATGGAGGTATAAGTAAAGAAAAATTGACAATAGTAAAAGAATTACGCCTTAGAAATTCTGATAGAAATACTTAAATTTATCCAAAATTACTGGTATGTGGGCTATGACGCAGGGTTACACTATATGGCCAAAAGTATCTGGATACCCTTCAGACGAAGTGGATCGGGCAGGTCAGGAGGTTTGATGTGTCATCAGATGCTATAAAAGCTTTGGTGTGGGCTTGGGCTATCATAATTCTGCGTTCCCAATAAAATGAGTAATTCAGGCTAGCTCAGTGACTTCGAACGTGACGGGATACTCGGATACCACTGTTGTAGGAAATCTGCTCATGAAATTGCGCATATGCTTCACACACCGAAATCAACTGTGAGTGATGCAATTGTAAAATGGAGACGTCGAGGCAGTTAAGTGACAGCTTGCCGAAGTGGTAGGCCAAGAAAACTGAAGAGCTGTCGAATCCTGAAGTGAGTAGGGAAGCAAAATCGCAAGTCTCCATTGGTAGGAATGATGACGGAGTTCCAACATGCGTTGGATGTGGTCGCTAGCAGCAGGACTGTTCGCCGAGAGCTTGGGTTTCCACAAGCTGAACATCTCCGCCATCAATGCAAAGCATTGGTTGCAATGGTGCAGAGTTCACCACTATTGGACTCTGGTGGAGTAGAAAAACATCTGTGGAGTGATGAATCTCGCTTCACGATCTGGCAGTCTGATGGACACATGCGGGTTTGAAGGATGCTTCTTAACCGACTGCATTGTGCCAACTGTTAAGTTCAGTGGTGGCAGCATAATGGTGTGGAAGTGTTTTTCATGGTTCGGCCTGGATTCCTTCGTTCCTGTGATGGGTAACATGAACTCTGCAATGTATCAGGGCATTCCGGACAACGTTGCCCTCCTAACTCTGTGGCAACAGTTTGGGGAAGGTCCATTTCTCTTCCAGCAGGATAACTGTCCCGTACACACATCGAAGCTTGTGCGGCAATATTTTGATATCATGGGTGTTCCACAACTTGACTGGCCATCTCAGAATCCTGATCTCAACCCCATTGAGCATCTGTAGGACGAAATAAAATGCAGATTATGTGCCCACCCATCTTCCGTGGCCAGACTCACTTCGGCTGTCATGGCCGCCTGGAAGTCAGTTCCTGCAACCACATATCAAAACCTGGTGGAGTGTCTTCCCAGACGTGTATAGGCTGTGATCGATGCAAAAGGGGGAACAACAACATATTAATACGTGCCTCAAAAGCCTCCGTGTCCTGACCACGGCGTGTCTGGATACTTTCGGCCATTTAGTGTATTTCAAATAGTGTCTTTCCCCTATAATCACAAAACAGCTAGCTCAGAATAGATATTTAAAAGATTTGAAGTTAAGGCCTGTTGTAAAATAATATACAAATACCAAAAATTACAAACCTTTATTAATACTGCCTCCTATATGACTAATGATGGCACATATTTGTTGCGTCATTGATTCTAAGAGATGCTTGAAGTCATTTAGGTCCAAAGATAGCAATTCTTGCAGCAAAATACGCTCAACTCTGAGACTGTTCATGGAAGAGGATAATCTCACACATGCCCGATGATATTGAGGTCTAGAGACTATGGAGGCCAGGAAAGATGATAGAAGTCCTCCTTGTGCTCAGAAAACCATTCTTGCATAACTCTTGCATGGTGGATGCATTGCCAACCTTCAATAGGGTTCTGGGAAAAAGTGCAACTTTGGAAGGCACACTTGGTTGGCTATGATACTCAAATATTCCCTGGATGGCATCTTCCCTATACTGGTATCAGGGATCCAGTTCATACCAATAGAATAAACTCATAATTATATCTCAAGATCCTTGAATAATGTTCATAATGCAGACTGGGTCAACAAAGATTCCTTTTCCTGCATGTGATAAAAAATCTTATTTATATTCATTTTATTAATATTTTAAAGCCTGATCATACTTTACTTTTTGAAACGATCGTTTTTGGAAAATAGCATTATATAGATGAACTTAAAGCATATCATATAATGGATCTCTTGTATTCGAAGTTCAAAATTATCAAAATTTGTTTATCCAGAACAATATCAGTTGATATTTATGTCTGTAGAAAGTCATCTCATACTTTTGCAGCCACAGTGTAATTTTAAAGAAAGAAGAAGAAAAAGTGGAAAAAAAGACGAGTTAAATATTTGTTGTTTGACCGTTGTTTGTAAATGATTAATGGCTGACCTTTTAAATATTATACATAAATCATGTTTTGCAATTGTAATAATGATTTTCTTTATACTGTAAGTTAGTATATTTCTATATAATGCTTACATGTTAATTAAGTAAAAGAAGTGTTGGTAATTATTGTATGACAACTTGATTTCTTAATGGTTCTTGAAACTGCAAATTTTTGGTCTTGGGGAGCCATGGAAGGAGGGGAGACTTCAACAGTCTTTAATCACATTTAACCATCTTGCTACTTTCACCTGACTTTGGCCTGCCTCTAGTCTTCCAATAGCTCCCCACCTAAGTTGATCTATTTACTGATGTCTTGAATATAATCACTTATAATCACTTTTGCTATCTCCAAATTGACAAATCAGAAAACAAATTGACAAATATCTCTCAACAGCTTTTTTTATGCTGCAGTCATTTCCATTAACCTATGAGATTATTACTCATTTGCATGTGATACCTTAACTCCACATTACTTTTCACCTCTTATATCCAAGTTTTATGGATCAATCCATACCAAGCGGTCTAGCACTGGTTGTTCGACGATTTTAAAAAAAATTTGATTTTTTTACTGTTGTTACCCCTATGCTTAAGTACTTCAGAACAGGCATTATTATTTTTTTATTTGACTTCCTTTAAAAATGGCATCCGTTTTTGTTTTATGGTTTCCGGCATTTTTGGCCTTTGCAGACAGTTGCGGAAAATTTAATAACTCAGCTAAAAAAAATGATAGAAAGCCGTGGTAAAAAACATTATTTTCAGTACATTTCAAGCTACATTTTTATATCTATACCTTTTTACCATCTTTCTAATGCAAATGGCTGAAATTTACAACCGAAACTGATATTCGCTTTTGAACAAAAATCAAAGTTCCGTTTTTTTTTTTTAGCAGGAAGGAATGAAATAGCAAAGCTATAAATTTTTTGAGAAAAGATATACATCCAAAGGTTTAGCAAAAAATATTTCAGCTCTGTTACTGGCTTCCTAATTTAGTTATAGCTAGGGCTCGGATTATATGCAAAATGCATATTTGTTATTAAGAGGTATATCAACAGAATAGTAAGTTTTCTATGCATATCTAATGTTTTTTGATAGAATGGCCTATTTTTAATCAAAAAACATTAGATATGCATAGAAAACTTACAATTTTGTTGATATACCTCTTAATAACAAATATGCATTTTGCATATAATCCGAGCCTTAGTTATAGCTATTGAAAAATGCTCGTTTTTCATTTTTTTCAAAGTTTGAGCCCCAATAGCTCTGGTGGGGGACCCAATAAAAATATGATATTTACAGTATAAAGAGACTTTTATGAGAGGTAACTAGGAAAACAAATTTGAGTTTGATATTTGAGTTAGATACCTATGTATCTAACTCAGGTATCTAACTCAAATAAAAACCATAACACAACAATGGACGCAATTTTTAAACGAAGTCAAATAAAAAAAAATACTGCCTGTTGTGAAGAACTTAAGCATAGGGGTAACAACAGTAAAAAAAATCAATTTTTTTTTAAAATGGTCGAGCAACCAATTTAATGTTTTCTGGACCGTTTGGTATGGATTGACCCTTATGCATTTCCAACTTTTTTTTACCACATAATCAGGATTTTTCTGTTTTTTCTTTAATTAATGAAAACCAATGTATTTTAATTTCATTGATGACTTTTCTTTTCTAATTTCTTGCATACTTTCAAATATAGAAGTATCATGTTCCTCAGCTTATTATTTTCTTTCAAAATCAAAAATGTCTTTATTTTCTTTTATAAAAGTAATTAGTCTGTTCCAGATATCAGTTTAAACTGTCTGTAGAAATTCTCTAAGAACAGTTCACAGATTCTGTAACTCTTTGCTAAAGCTTACTTTTGTTTTTGTAGAAGATGTATAGATTTGTGAGAAGTTTTCTCATCAAATTACAAATGCTCTTCCTTCCATTTTAGGTAATCACTAAAAATCAAAGCAGATAAATATCATTTTTTCAGGATTGAGACTTAGCAAACACTGTTTCCAAAACTTGTAATAACTAAAAATATATTCAATTTTGAAATTATTAATTAGTTTGCAATGTTTTATATTTCAGAATCGTGGAAAACGTCTTATTGAAGGAGCTCACATCAATAGATCATTATTAGCATTAGGAAATTGTATTAATGCTTTAGGTAATTTCTTTCTTTCTTTCTTTCTTTTTTTTAATATTAACAAAATTTTTATTCTCAATTTTTTATGAATTACGTATATGACATTCGTTGTCAATAGATAATATAAAAATGTGTGTGGCTATGACGATCTGAATTGCCAATAATCTTGCTATAAAAAATTCAAAGACGTGAGTTACAGGATGGGGTGCTGAAGATGCAGATTCCTAAAGATACATACCCGTAAGTCAAAGACAGGAAGCTAGTTTGGTTTTACCTATCTGTAACCTTGAGAAAGAATCTGATCCCCTTTGACAGGATCTTTGATGAACTTCAGGGCTGATTGAAAGAAAATAGAAAAAAAAACCTATCATTCCAATCGGGTCAAATTTTTCTCCTTTAGAAAAGTACTTACGATTTGAGTTATGAGCCAACAGCTCTGTCGTAGCCACTCATTTTATATTTCTTACCATACACTTTTATAACGGCTTCATATACATATTTTTCTGGTAATGAAAGTCAGATAGAAATAAAAAAGTTCCGGAGTTTAACTAAAGTACTAGTATTTATTCTATTTTTTTTTCCTTACAGCTGAGAAAGGTGCCAAATATGTAAATTTTCGTGACAGTAAATTGACACGTCTGTTAAAAGATGCCTTGACTGGAAATTGCCGTACAGTGATGATTGCCCATATCAGCCCTGCAAGTCTTCATTTTGAAGAATCCAGGAATACACTGGCCTATGCAGATAGAGCCAAGAATATCAGAAATAAGGTGAGTTGAAGTGAAGTCTGATTTGATTATAGTATTTCTGTAGAAATGCATGAAATGTTTAGATACATTTAAACAGGAAAAGATTCAAAGAAATTAGCTTAGTAAACATCTACTTTGTTTAGAGAACATTAAATTTTGACTATACTAAGAAGCTCTTCTTAAATCCATAAGTAAAAATAAAATTACAAGCAGCCACGCAACAAAAAAATACACAAAAATATGATTGAAATAATAAATTTGCTTGCTGCAAAATCCTTTGTCCCCTCCCCCCCCCATTCCATTATTTTGTGATATCCAAAATAATTATATTTTATGTAAGTGCTATGGTCATTTTCAAGTAAATATTTAATAATTATACAGAAAGAGATGGACTGCTAAGATTTTGATAGTATATTTTACTTAGTTTATAATGGAAGATTTTGGTTTTCTGGGGATCTCAAAAAACAGTGAAGAAATGTTGTATCCTCTGTTTACATAAAGATATGGACAAAACTTTACATGAAAAAAAAATTGCTTTTATTTTCTAAAAATTGACATATTAAAAATTCTTCTGTTAATGAATATTGTTTTTAGGTGACATGTTTAATTACACTATCCTTATTAAATTACGCAGGTGAAAAGAAATGTAATGGATGTAACCTATCATGTGGCTCAATATCAGTCCATCATTGAAGACCTTAGGAAAGAGATTAATCGGCTTAAAACAAAGATCAAGGATGAACCAACCTCTCCAGATCCTGAGTCATCGGTCATTGGCCAGCCCAAATGTAAGACCAACATAGTACAGCATAATATTTCTCAACTGCATTATGTTTCTTTCATTTTATTTACCTTTTTCATATCTATTTGATTGCGTTTTATCTTTTATCCCTGGAGCATTGTCCAGAGAGTTTTTTCTTAAATTCTATCCATTATTTTGATTGCCTATGACATAATGAACATCATTGAGAAACGAATCCCAGTATTCTTTGTTCACCACATTCATATTAAAGAAGTAAACCTAAAAAAAAGTCATTTTGTAATTAAAAAAAAAAAGTTCTAAAAATATTAAAAAAAAAAATTTGATATTATTATTTTTGAAGGTGATAATCAACATGTAAAGAAATTGAGAGAGGAACTAGTAACTGCTTTCCAAGAACAAATGTCTTTGAGGTAAATAACATTTATAGAATTACATCATAGAGATAAAGCACCAGTAAAACCATCCATTTCTGAAATTTGGAACTGGTTGGATCTTAAATTTAATTTTTTTAAATCTTATATTACTTTAGATGCTGATGAATTATTAAATTTTCTGGATCCTGAAATTTTAGAAACAGGAGCATGTTCGTTAAAACTAAAATAAATTACTACTATAGTTTTCAAGGTTTTCATAGAACCAAGTTTACAGTAAAATAAAATAGAACCAAGTTTACATTTAGATTAAATGTTATTTTGACTTAATCTACAAAGATATATATATATCACAAAATTGAAAATTGAAATAACTAATAACAACAAACAAACAAAAAATTAAGCAAATCAAATATTCAAACATTGTAGAGATTAAGTTGTGCTTTAGTTTAGATTTCTTTCACATAAATATGAGAAATCTAAGTGTGTGTTAATTTTGATTTTGAAATCTTGTTTTCTTTAGGCATCGTCTCCTGGAAATAGATACTCAAGCATTATCTTTAAGCATGGAATTTGAAAAGTATACTATGATAATTAATGAGTAAGTATGTTTTGAAATATTTTGCATTCTTAAATTACTGAATTGATTTTAAAAGACAATTTATACAAAATAAAACTGTTCTTCCACATTTTGGTCATTTTGAAATAAACCAATTTCCATGGAATAGGACTCACTAATTTTGGAGTAGTTAAAAATTAATCTAGTTCAGTCATAAGAATTTTAATTTAAATTCATATTTAATTCATGTTTTGTTTACTTCAATTGCATTTAAAAAATTTAAACTCAGGAATTTATTAGCTTTCATTTCTTTAATTTTTGATACCATTGTCATAGCCTTTGCACCTACAGAAGAATGCTCTTTGCAGAAAAAAAAGTCACTAGATAAATCTCCTGGCATATCTTACATTTAGTAAATGATCTATATCTAAGTTTTCTTAAGAGTGAATGCTTTTACTTCTTCAGATTACATAATAAAAATCAGTACAGAATTATATTTGAAAGTTTTTTGTTAAATAATGATGTTAAAAAACATGATGTTCATTGTGAAATGTAATTTAAAAACAGCTGTGTAGAGTTAGATAAATGTTTTATTGCAAAAAAAATCAATAAATAATTAGAAAATGTATGAAAGATCGTATTATAGTAATGTAAAAGCATTTCTCATTTTTTTTTTTTTTAATTTCAGATGGGAATTGAACCGAGCCATGAGTTCCAGAACTCATGAGTCAAAAGTTAGCAGAGACAATAAAGAGAGAGGTAGGTTATTATATTGTATTTTTTGTAGAATTTATACTGAGGTAATTATTCCTTTGCAAAATTTAATTTCCCTTTCTCTGTGTGATAAATGGACTCAAAATATAATGTAAATTTGTTCATTTTACAGAAACTGAAAAGGATGATGAATCAGAAGATGATGATTATGTCATTGAACCTGATCATGTGAAGCAATCTTGGGACGAATTACTGTTTATTCAAGCTGAACAGCAGCGCTATCTGGAGGAGAGAAAAGTTGTTCTTGAACGATTTGTTGAATGGAAAGCACATGCAGAAAAACTAGAAGAGGTAAGAATTAATGGATTATTTTTTTCAGGAGTAATTGAAGATTTTTGTTTGAAAAGCTAAAATCTTCCCTCAAAACTATGAATATATGTTTCTTATTATTGAATAATTTCAACATAAACTCAATTGATTTTACTAATTTTACTTAATTTTATTAATTTTTATTAATTTTAATCCACTATAAAGAAAGTAAATATCATTCTCTGTTTTATGCTATTTATCAGATCAGTGTCAGACATCTTCTGACCTTATCCTTTTTTTTTTCCTGTCATATTTTAATCATATTCGTTGCAGTACAATATGCTGTTTTCTATATGCAAGATTCTGTTCTGTAGATGATGAGAGCCACTTGCTCACTAAATAAGCAGATTTTTTTTATTATTATTTTGACATTCTTACATGGTTGATTTTATTGATTGAATTGAAGAGTTTATCAGCTAGCTAATTTTTTTCTAGGAAAAAATCCTGCAAACTGATTAAATTTGATTCATGCTAAATATTCCTTGCATATACTCCAAAAGCAAACAAATTGAAGCTCTTCGTTATATTCTCTGGGATCCTCGTATCATCTCTACATGCATTCAGTAATTACTTACTTGCTTGGCTTCTTGGACTGTTATGTGCTGTGTCGATACTTTATGATATACAGTCAGACCTCTATTTAACGAAGTCGCTAAATCCCGAAGTCCCTAAATCTGGAAAATTCGTTAAATTGAGATTCATCTTTTAAAATTACTTTAAACTACATAAAACAGATTTAAAATACATAAACAATAAAATTTATTGAAAAAGTAATAATTTTAATGACATATAGCATACATTACCACATGTGTACATAAATTTTACTAATAAAATCTGTTAATTTTGTCTGAGTTTTTTTTGAAAAAGTGTTTTTGCTCATAGTACGTCTTGCATCTTTGCATTGCACCAAAAACCCCTTCAGTATTTTCTTCAAATTATAATCCACGGCGGATTGTTTCAAATGATTTTAGCATTTCATCATTCGAAGGTTTTTTGATTTCTTCATCATGATCATTTCCATTTTCATCATCTTTATCTTCATTGCAATTCATTGCTGTATTGCTTTTATTTTTCACAATGTCCAAAATATCCGATTCAGTTAGTGTTTCCAAGGTCTGAACTTCAAAATCAAGTGAAAGATAATCATCAGTCAGCACATCATCAACAATTTCTTCTTTTTCCCTCAGCTGTATACTCGAAAAAGTTCGTTAAATAGAAAATGCACTTTGCTATTTGGAGATCATTTTACGAAGAAATTAGCAAAATGTTCTTGGTTCCAAAGAAAAGTTCGCAAAATAGAGAAATTCGCAAAATAGAGGTTCGTTAAATAGAGGTCCGACTGTATCTACCTGTTTCTTCTTTTCATTGGCTATACTTCAACTTGTAATCCATGTCACAACTAGACATGCATCATTGTAAACCTCTAGGTTCCTCTATTGACTTCTGACAACTTGAAAAGAAAAGGAAATGGATCAATTCCACTGTTGTTCTTATATCAATCAACAAGGGAGTATGGTATACGTTTCCATTATTTAATCATGGTTTCACTATCATTGCCTGATATGTACTGAGTTCATTTGTTAATTACTGTCGACTTGTGACAGGATGTCTCAAACCCACCCCCCTTCATAAATTATCTGCCCTCTCTGCCATAGCTCCACCGTCCATCCGCCGTGAAATAGCCAGCAGAACTGAAAGATTTCGAGTGGAATCTAGTCGCCACCCACTATTCGGCCAAGTCTCTGCCCAAACAAGGCTCCACTCACGCAAAAGCTTTCTACAAGCAAGTATCCCCCCTTCAGAAACGGGCTGTCCGTGAGAGACTAGACCTATGGATGGAAAAATGTCAATTTCCAGCTGACCTCCTCAAACCAGGAGAGACCCTACCGCCGGGTCATGAGCTACCCTGGACTACGTGGAGGTCTCTTAACAGATTACGAACTGGGGTTGGCAATTGCAAATATAACCTTCGTAGTTGGGGTTACCTTGACTTGACCCATGATGTACTGTGCTCTTGCAAAAAAGAAGAAACAATGACACACCTGCTCTCGTGCCCCGATTGCCCTATTACGGTCTCCGGAGAAGACCTGGCCCTTGCTACCTCTAAGGCAATAGCCCTTGCTGTACACCTTTCCGATAGAATTTAGGCTGTTATCGATATGATATGATGATGTTAATTACTAATATTACTGTTCATGTTTTGCTCGCCTTCATTATGACACTCACTATGTGAGGAAAATTTTGAAGAAATATGCCAATTTTAAGTTAATAAAATAAGTGTTTTAATATTTCCTTCACATTTATTCTATCCCACCCACTCTATTATGGTTTCCATTTCATGTCACAAGAACTGACATTAATATATTGTTAAGGGACTTGGGTCACGTTCATTTTTAAAATTTTATATGGTAAAATGGCCTTTACAGATTACCTCAGAAATCATATGGCTTGTAAAATGTTTAAAATCAATGTAGGGGGCATTGTTGCAGATTAACTTACTAAGTAGAAGAAATTATTGATCTCTCAGATTACTCCAGTGGCTTCTCTAAAACATCTGATCAGTAAAAGCAAGAAGAATTGAAAAATGACTTTTTTTATTACAGTATTGGGCAAAATAAACAATAGTGAAACATTCCCCATCCCAATGTGATACTAGAGAATGTCTGAACATCACGCTCTATTTAAATATAAACTATATAGTAACTCATATTAGGTTTTGCATCAGTTGAAGGATTAATGGTTCTGAGTACAGAAGAAAAGGTATTTTTAGTCGAATATTACAACCATTCGTATGGTTTAGGATGAAACAACAGATCCAGTCTTGCATATATGAAGGAGCAGTTTAAACTTACATTTTTGAAACATGCCTCAAGTGAGAGTGTGATTCTTGGTGTCATCCAAAATTCTGACAGACAGGTAGTGTGCTGACACAGCATAAAGGGGGCATGGGATGGTGACGCCAAAAACAAATAAGAATCACAGCCATCATTTGAAATAGGTTTTTGCCTGTCATACAGGTTTGGCATGCAAGCAGTTTCTTCATGAAAACTTTTCTGGCCATGACATCTCAAGGTAGAAAATTTACAGGAACAGTATGAACTCTGTAACAGTGAACATTTAGAACATACTGTACACACCTTAAATGGATAATGCTAAGTTTGGGTATTCCTGTACTATATAATTGATATTTATTTATATTTTCTGCTCCCACTCCTGATTTTATGTCTTTCACTAGTGTATGTTTTGCCCAATACTGTATTATGGTTTCTTGCTGCCTTTTAGAAGCAATTTGTAATGCAAGTGATGAGGCTATTACATCTGAACCTGGGTTTGAATCCCAAAGCCAGAATGGATCTTCCTTTCTTTCCTCTGTTTCTCTGCTTCTTCTCTTTCTCTCCTTCTGGACTTCTAAGGCCATTTCTTCACTAGGGTTTTCACAATAGGCCTAAAAAGACCACAATACTTTCGGGGTAAACCCACAGCCTTTAACATAAAAAAAAAATATCTTACTTATTTTAACTATCAGTAATATCTGTCCAGAAATTGCTAATCGTAAGTTGTTATTCTTGAATCTGGACAACAATATTTACCCTGCTGTGTCGTATAAAGTTACTATTATTACTTCTGTTACATTCTCTTATGACAAATAAAAAAAGAAGCTTAATTCAAATTTACTATTTAACTTGATTTTTTTTTTTTACATTTACTTAATGTTCTTTATTCTTCATTTCTCCAGGAGTTGCCGAAGATCAGCAGCGAAGACCAGAGAGAGCTCCTTAGCTTATTATGCAAAGTTCATGAATTGGAGATTGACAGTATCCTTTTAATCACCTTCAGTCCTTTCTTTCCAGTTACTCTTTGTAATTATCAAGTGATTCTAGGCATTTAAAATGTTTTGAGAATGAGTATCCATATTTAACAAATGATTGGATCTCATATATCAGGATGTAAAGACTTTTATTGTATCGTTTCAAAATTATTCAAAAAATTTTTACTGATTCTGAGATCTATTGTTAATTTTAAGAAGTTTTGCACTCATAAATCAATGATTTGAATTTCACTGCATACTCCTATAATTTTGTCAATCGATTGTCTTCTGTACCATGAAATGGATAACATATCTATAGTACAGTGTTACTCAACCGAAAATGTACCGCGGACCAATAAAGTATCTATTTTTTCAACGTGGACCTTTGAAAACATTATTATTATTTTTTTTTTTTTACAACCAAAAAAAAAAAAAAAAAACCAGTATAAACCTTTCTGTACAACCAAATAAAAAAAAAAAAAGATTACTCTTCAAATATCGAAAAGGAGGACAGATTAGTCGTCTTCAAACAAATAAGTACAAAACAGAATATTAAAAATAATTTCTGTAAAACGTCTGCGGACCAATTTTTTTTTTATCGCGGACCAGCGGTTGAGAAACGCTGCTATATAGTAAGCATTTTGCTTCCAGTAAGTTTGTCCTCCATCAAGAACTAGCCTTGCGCTGTCATGGGCCTTTATTACCTATAAATTTGTCCATTAGGAATCTGTTCCTGTAGTGTTGTTGTTACCTACTCTTGGAATAATCATTAGTCCCTTTGGTTCAGTTCATTTTGATGAGCTTTTAATACTGTGATGACCAACTTTCTTCTGCATCATCTTCCTTCATCTGAATGTTTTCCAAATGATATTTCAGAAGAGGAAACTGCTTTAGTTGTTGAAAGCACTGCCATTGGAGATGGACTGCCTATTGTCAGAGATGGTAGGATTAAAAAAAATTAATGGAAATACTACCTTGGAAATCCTACTTGAATTAAAAATGAACAGGATTTGGTGTGATCCATCCATTTATAAAATCATGAGCTTTGATAATAAATATGTATAAAAACAAAATTATATTCTGAATTATATTTAAGGTTTTAATATAAAAAATTACCGGTAGATCTTCCGAAAAGTTAACATTAAAACATTTTTTTATAGTAAGTTTGGTTGCTATTATTATTAAACTATCAATTATAATTTAAAAAGAATTTTTATAATTGAAACTTCAATGTTTTCTCTTTTATTGTAGAAAGTTTTAGATTTTTAATTACAATAGTATTCAAGATATTATAAGTTCTCAAAGACTCCAAGTTCCAAAAGCCCACTTTATCGGAACCTTAACTAATCTTGACAAATTAAAAATTCCAATCAAAAATTAAAATATAACAAAAAGTTATATGTATAATTTATATCTTAAAAGTAATTAAAATTTAAATTCTAAATGAGCTGTGTTTTTATCATTATTTGTAGCCTAATCTTTTAACCACATTTCTACTGTTAGTTTTCCTTGACTTCTTTTCCTTCAGAAACCGAAATGCAAGCAGCTACCCTTCTAAAAGAGCATGAGCTTCGACGGAAGGACCTGGTCATTTTGCGATATGACAGACAGAGAAATCTGTGTGACGAAATCATCACTAGACAGCGACTGCTTATTGATGGTAAGAGAGAATTTCATTACCTATTGTTAAAAAAGTTTAACATCATATTAGTGATTTAGGATGTTACTTTTGTTGTTGAAATTTTATGAACTAATATTCAACATTACTATTTTTTACGGAATATTTGTTCCATAAATAAAGGGCATTTAGTTAAGAAAAAGTTTTATTGGTTTTCCACATATACTTAGACAAATCAACTGTTTTTATGTATACAAAGATTATCTGTCTTTTTTTTTTAATAATTATATCAGATTTCAGTATTAAACAGAAGTAAATTGTGAGCAATCTGATCTAAGGTCCTAAACAGTTCAAATATTGGGCCAACTTTCCAAATATCATTTGTAGTTGTAAGATAAGATTTAGTGATGTTCGTAATGACTTTAATATCCTTATTTCTTTTTCTTTAGATTTGACAAGTGGGAGTGCAGGTAGAGAGAAATGCTTAAACTGTGTTTTCAATCTGTTTTCTTGTAGCACCCATTTGTCCGCTTAAAAATGCACTATCACCCTTGAAGTGGTCTCCAGAGTGTCAATGCACCTTCACCACTGTTGATGATCTGAAATGGGTTCATTTACTACACAGTGTGGAGTTACCATAGCTGCTCTTCTTTCTTTGAAAATTGCACTAACACTGCTTTTATTTATCTAAAATTAGAAAAAGGAGGGAATACTCAATATTACTTCCAAAATGTTTTGCTTAAATTTCTGCATTTTAAGATAAATTACAATCTATTTTGAAAGATAAACATACAAATAGCACAAATTGTGATCCTTCAAAATGCTAAAAATATTTTCAAAAAAATATTTTAAAGGTTATATAGATTGGCTCTTTGTTCATACACAAAACGATCAGAAAGTTTTCTAGAGCTTTTGTTACTTTCATTGACTGAATATAAAATGAATTACTCGTAAAATGACAGTTAAAATTCATTCAATTTTATTTTCTTTTGTCACTTTATCAAGTATCATTCGATTTTTTTTTTATTCTTTTGTTAATCCTTTTTATTATATTTTATTTAGAATATAAATCTCCTCAAAATTTCCACAATTACAGTGTTTTTATTTTGTATTTTATATTATATTGATTAACAACAAATTCTTCTCAACATTGAGTGGTATTTTGAAGAAAAGAATTGTGCTGAATTCTTTTTTGTAGATGTGATGCTAATCAGTTTAAATTCTCATTATGTTCTATATATATATATACCATACATAGTATTATATATTCCAAGTTCTAGATATTGATATTTAATGGAACTGAAAACATATGACTTGGCAATATAGTAACTTATGAGGACAATAGCCTTAATCTAAGATAGAATATATGAGATCCCGTGCATCTGGCATTTATGTAACTTTTATCATTTAATTCCAGTATTTCTTTTGGTCAGATCAGTGTTTCCTAAAAAAAACCACTGATTACATTTGTGGGAGAGCTTATCTCCCAGTTTATTTCAATTTTCAACTGGCATTTGTTTTTAATAATAAAATGAATAATAATCCTTAATGAGACAGATTGAGCAATAAAATAGATCAAAAATCTTTTCAGAGTGACAATTCCAAAAATTTCAAATAGAGTAATTTTATCAGAACTTTTAATCCGAATGATTAGTAACCGAATGTTTAAAATCACAAAGTAATTAACTTAAGTAAAAGTTATTATTGACATTGGAACATGCACTTATTTGTAAGTATTTTAATTTGTTGTTTTACTTACTGTGTAAATTAGTGCTTTAGTTAATACTTTTAAGCATATATAAGGAATCTTAAAAATAAACATAATTTATGTTATTTGCTCTACTGATAGTAAAATTGCCTACTCTGTTGGCTATATTTGAAAATATGACACTGAGAGAATGAAATTATTGACATCTATGTAAAATTGCTTTATTTTTCTCCCCCTCTCTAATAACACTAATGCTAAAATCTATCACAGTCAATTGGAATTTAATACTAACTTTTCTCCTATAAAAGTGGATAATTAATTTATTGCCTTATTACTTATATCCTTTTACAGCAAATTTAAATATTAAATATTTGAAAGTATATGTGTATAACCAATAATAATTTATTGTCAAGATAGAAAAATTATTTGTAATAGGGAAGTAAGACAATCTTTATTATAATTTGAATAGATGAGTTTCAGAAAAATATTTATATTTTAGATAACTTAGTAAGTAAGGCAAGTTATTTTAACTTCCAGACAATAAAGTCCCATGTCCTTCTGACTTAACCGAACTCTATCGCCAGTACCAACAAGAAATGGAGGAGCTGATGCAAGGACGAGAGTCACATATGAAAGACCTCGATGATTGGATTACGGTATGTAAGAAAAAAAAGATTATACTGAAATCATATTGTATACGGTAGTTATCATCTCATTAGATAAATATCATAAATAACTTTTTTCTTATTATCATTTTTGAATAAAAATGTGTCATTCTTTTAAATAAATTATCAATTTAAATTTCAAAGAACAGATGAAATTGTAAGTAGCGTTAGTACGTGTGACTATTGCTGCTGACTATGAAATCACTATAAAGAGAGATTGCTTACTGGAAATTCTTATTCATTAACTGAAGCATAACTACAGTGGATTGTCCTGGGAAAATTAAACAGTTCCTTCAATATATCATTGAAATTGCTTTCTTGTCGCCTAAACTGTTTACTAGTTTGTCCATACTACATTTTTGAGACATTAGATCATGATGTCAGACAATGTTTGTTCCTTAACTAATAATTTGACTTCTTTTACTGTAAGTATTCTATGACAGGATGATTCATTAGGTCAGAAAGATTGTTCTTGTGTTTACTTAGGGAATTTGAAAGAAAAACCAAAAGTCTAACATTAAAATTAAAATATTAAGATGCAGAGCTACTTTATTCTGAACACTGCCTCCTCCTCCTCTTGACTCAATACCCTACAGTGTAGCAAACTTGGTATTTTCTTTGCAAGTCCTTCACTGTGAACTTTTCTTTCTTTTTTTTTTTTTTTTTTTTTTGGGGGGGGGGGGGGGGTTACTTTTTTATTCTATATTCCATTCCTTTCTGCTTTTATTGCCTTTTCTGCTTATACTCAGGTATGTCTTATCTCCTTTTCCAGTGCTATATTCATGGGATGTATAAGGCTTTCTATTCATAAAAGACATTATGTTTTAAAATCAATAAATATTTCATGGAAGTGACTTAACTTGTCAATTGAGATGAATGAAGTTGCCTTTTATCAGATAATTATCCAAACATCACAACATATAACTAAGAATCATTGATCCTTCTCTTGTTAAAAAAGTTGTTTAAAAGATCATAAGTGTATCATAGCTTAATGCATTAGTTTTTTAAGAAATTTACCAAATTAATTCAAACTTAACTTTTTTCAAAACCATTCATCCTGCTGGAGAATGTGTAGTCAGTTTCCAATAACTTCAGTATAATAAGAAATTAATTTTTTTATTTCAGAGAATTTTCAAAACTTTCAAAACGATATATTCTTCGGAAAATAATGCACGCAAATAAGGATGGAAGTATTGCATGAAGTGAAAGTTAGAAAAAAGATCTAGAAACAGAGGACAGTTGAAGTGAAATATTATAATGATATAATTTATTTATATTGAATAATGTTGTTAAGCATTTTGTTGAGATTTTTGTATTAATCTGAAGCTGAAATAAACTATATAAAGGTGTAACTTATAATTTTCATGCGAACATGAAAAAAATACTGCAGAAAAATCAATAGAAAAAACAATCTTCATTTAACAACCTAAACAGCTTAAGTTGACCTAATAAACATCAGAGCTGTTGTATCAAAACTAATCACGTGTTTTCTTGTTATTTTAGAATCCTGGTTCTCTTCGTCAAGGAAGGGCCAGTGAGATGGAGAGAATGGGTACAGGGGAATCTCACAGATCAGGACGTCTTCCTCCATTGACCGGCAGGTGAGAAATTGTTTGTGTGTGTTTTTGAAAAGACAAAGGCGAAAACTATTTGATTATTCTCATCGATTTAATCAGATAATTGAAGATGGGGTGTCCATTTAATGCCTTATCTGTCCAGTAATGAAAGAAAGTCTGTCATTGACTTCTTTTCTCTTTCTTTTTTTATAATAATAATAACTTCTTACAAAACAATAGGAAAAAATAACTATCACAAGCATTGTATCTCTGGAATTTGATTGCTGAATTCATTCATGCATTTGTTATTTTCTTTCAGAGACTCGGATCGGTTCTTTGTCAAGAGACCACGACCTTTCTCTAAAGATGTGGATTCACGAATAAAGAGAATGGATAGTACCATTAGTAGGAAAACAATTATATTCAAGTAAGTTGTTCTATAGTTTATTCTTGATTTTCTCTCAATTTCTGCTGGGATTGATAAAACTCTTTAAAGATTAAATGCATTCTTAGTGTAGCTTAATCTGCTTTACAAAATATTATGAGAATAGTAATATTATAATCATTAACATTTTAAGCATTACTATTCTGATAAAATTTAAGTGCTACTTTAAATGTTTACTTATTTACTACTGCATTATTTTATATCATTTACATGATGATTTACATAAATGTGCTATGTGTTTTTTATTTTAATAATTTCAAAGGATACGCTAATCATTTATTGGAAAAAAAAAAAAATAGTTACAAAATTTGTCACTAGATGGCTCAGTGGTAATAGAAATAACTTGAATAGAACTACAGTTGTTCAATGTTTTCTCCACTGTGGTCAACAACAGTTTCCATTCAAAGAACTCATTTTCTACAGTAGAACATAACATGTCAACTGGAATAGCCAGCATGTGACATCCATTGCTGTTTTCATTTCTGATAGAGTTTGACATCTTTCCCAATGCACCTGATTCTTCAAAAAACCCACAACCAGAAGTTGGTGAGGTCCGGTGATCTGGATGAACTCAGCAATAAAAAATTATTTTATTTAGTACTTATTTAAGAACAATACTTAACATTGAATTCATATTTACCTGTTCCACTGTTAAGTTTTGATCAAAAATATTTCATCTCCTCTAACATTAGCCATGACCAATATACATAAACACATACACACAATCTACATTTACCTTAATCTGATAGCCTGAACCTGCTAATGGTAGTCATTCTAAAACAAAAACAAAAAAATGATATTAGGACCATCGTGGGAATTTGTAATTTAAAGGGAACAGTAACTGGTTTGTTACAAATTTTAAAAAGTATCTTCTCAGAATAATTCTCCAAATGTTAAAATTTATTTCCTTAGGAAAAAAACGAAACAAAAAACAAATCCTTTGCAATTAGGAATGGAGCTAGAGAACATCATCTCAAACCAGGGGTCATGAAATCCCGTGGCCATCAATGTGTCACTACCAGTCAGGAAATAGTTAAAAATAAATACTGATATAGATTAAAGGAATAATTAGGTTGATTAAGCTATTACAGAATTTCAGCAAATGCTCTCAAGAATTTGTTAAAAGAAAAAAAATCATACTGTAAAATTAATCAATTTAAAATATAAATAAATAAATAAATAATACATCAGTAAATTATTTTGATAAATAGAAAAAAAATTTAAGAACACTTATTACAATTAAGTTACTGCAAAATAAACACAACTATTTATTCTGTAAAAAATCGTGGAGTCTTCTTAAGAGCCAGTTTCAGCAGATATGCTCTTTGTGCTTTTATTTTGTATTACCATACTGATATGAGCACACAATGTAAAATGCTAAAACTTAAAAGGGTCGTCATTCCCAACATTATCAAGAATACTATCAAAAATAAAGATTCTAAGTATAAACAGGTGGAAGTTTGTGGGGGTCAAAACTTTTCCCCTCATTCTGGTGTTTCTTAATCCTTTAAGGACAACCATTGCTTATACACAGAGTATATATTGTGCTCTAGAAGGTGGGTGTGGCTTATTGACACAACAAACTGGGGATGAGAGGCCAGGTGTGGATATATAAGCTACATTTGAATAAAATTGAAAAATTTCAAAAAACTGTTTATTTTTCCTCTTTTTTTTGCATCCTCCGTCGTAAGATTAGCTTGAAATACCTGTCCCCAAAGGGCTAAAATAATATTTCACAATATTTTCATTACTGTAAATTACTATTCTTTACATTTTATTTGCGATATTTCTACCAGATAATTGCTGGTCTTTTTCTATCTACAGGACTTTTTTATTACAGAATATATTATGCTTTTAAATTAACAATTTGCTTATCAACCTTATTTCAACAAAATACATCTTTCATTAGTAACTAACCACAATAATTATGTAAACATAATACATCTTTTTGTAGTAATTATACAACAATTAATTAATGTTATACAATTTTCATAATCTTTCTTTATTACATAATTTTTCTACTTACCATACAATGGTCCAGGCATTTTGATATATAAATTCTTTGTTTTTATAAGCTTGTATGAAAAAGATGTATTATGCTTACAGAATAATTGTAATTAGTTACTAATGAAAGATGTATTTTGTTTAAACAAGTTTGATATGCAAATTATTAATTTAAAAGCATAACATATTCTGTAACAAAAAAATCCTGTAACCAGAAGAAGACCTACAATAGTCTGGTAGAAATATTGTAAATAGAATGTAAAGAATAGTAATTCATAGTAATGAAAATATTGGAACATTGTGTGTAATTTATAATTTAGCATTTCACAATATTAGAAATAAACGAAGATATGTTGTGGCTAAAAATAAAGTATAGCTAAATCCAGAATCTATTTTATTTTTAATCATTTAGTTAGTGTGTTTTATGGTGAAACTAGGTGAAATAATAAGCTTTTCTATATTTTTTCCCTAGCTCAGTACCATCTACTCCAGTTTCTCATCCAACAGAGATTCTTACTTTGCCGCCCATTCGATCAGGGGATACGGCAGAAAAGAATGAGATGCGTAATGGGTTGAAGGGCATCACTGCATTGGTAGCCAAGAAGAAAACTCTGGGAAGCGTGGATTCAGTTGACAGTGCCAAATGGAGGCAACAGCTGTCATCAGTGAAAGAGAGAGAAGAACTGAAGAAGCCTTCTCGGTTAGTCAGCAGAGACTCTAAAAGCAGGCTGTGAGTTTGGTTTCATGTAACATTTCCCTAATGCTTTTGTTTGAACGATAATTTTAAAAAGAAATATCCATAGATTTTTTTTATTATTTTTTTTTTGTCAAAATTTCATGGAGAATTCACAAACCAAAAGTTATTGCTTATTTGTCCCTTGATATTAGAAGGA
>JAFIDM010075283.1:0-11758 GCA_023159025.1 Thereuonema tuberculata | reverse complement strand
AAAAAAAAAAAACGCGAAATTTTCTACCTTCTTCAGAATTTGGCGATTTTAACCTGGAAGGATTATTGTTGTGATAATAATGACTTAGTACGTTTTTAAGGAGACAAAATTTCCTACAGTTTGAGACCAGAACCATGTATATGAACCTAATTGTTTCCGAAATACAATGTTTCAAAATTTAGTGAGTTTTGCGAACTCAGCAATTGTTAGCAATAATGTGATGTTCTGTGGGAATTTCGACCTTGTAGGCTGATGTTCCTCAGAAAAAGCAATTAAATATGTGATAAAATAACACAAAGTAAATGAAATAATGATCCTTAAAACCTAATGTTTGCAATTGACAGTAATAATAAAAAACAGAAGACAAGTAAGAATATTTTGCTCTCCTGGAAGGGCCCGATTGCGCATCGGCGATTTCTCCACTGGGAACGTCTGCAGTTGAAACATCGATGTCTTCCCAAAATACAATCTCCAGCATTTCGAAATGTGACAAATCATCGCTTTCTGGGGAGTGCAAAACAACCTCAAGCGCGATGTCCGGCAAATAGTCGCATGAGGCCATGCTGCAGTGGCTGCAGACGAAAGAACTCTTCAGCCCTGCCTTCCTACAACTGCATGCGTTCCCACAATCCCTCGTACAGCCACACGAAATCATCCGCAAAAGGTGTTGTGGAGGTGCGTTTCTGGTCATCAGTTTGGGCTGAGGCCTTGTGAGGTGGATATCCACCCCCAGTTGAGAGGGTTCAGGTTGGCTCCCAGTCATTTCTGCACCTGTAACAGAATTGGACATATATAAAGTAAGTATACATGTGTATAGAAGAACGAATTGTATCTGATGGTGGGTGCGGAAGGAGTGAAATCGAGCCAGGGCTCTTGTAGGAGAAAATCTTGCGACAATGAAGCTTGTTTTTGCCGCAGCCCTCGCAAATAGGTGCTGCTGCAGCTCATTAAAGCTCTGGATATCGGAGTTGACACCGTACAGAGCAACTATTATCCGCAGTAGAACAGTAGAACCTGTTTGCGAGAGCTGGGGCAAAAATGAGCTTCATTGTCGCAAGATTTTCTCCTACAAGAGCCCTGGCTCGATTTCACTCCTTCCGCACCCACCATCAGGTACAATTCGTTCTTCTATACACGTGTATACTTACTTTATACATGTCCAATTCTGCTACAGGTGCAGAAATGGCTGGGAGCCAAACTGAACCCTCTCGACTGAGGGTGGATATCCACCTCACAAGGCATCAGCCCCAAATGATGACCAGAGACACACCTCCACAACACCTCTTGCGGATGATTTCGTGTGGCTGTACAAAGGATTATGGGAAGGCGTGCAGCTGTAGGAAGGCAGGGCTGAAGTGTTTTTTCATCTGCAGCCACTGCGGCGTGGCCTCATGCGACTATTCCCACAGAACATCACATTATTGCTAACAATTGCCGAGTTTGCAAAACTCACTAAATTTTGAAACGTTGTATTTCAGAAACTATTAGGTTCATATACATGGTTCTGGTCTCAAACTGTAGGAAAATTTGTGTCCTTTAAAAACATACTAAGTCATTATTATCACAACAATAGTCCTTCCGGGTTAAAATCGCTAAATCCTGAAGAAGGGTCGAAAATTTCACGAATTTTTGGATTTAAGCCAAGGTTGGGTTCGGCACTCGAGATCGAAAACTTGGATCTTCAATTGGGATAACATCATAAACAACTCAGCAAAATTTCAGAACTACCCGATTTGACGCACGGTCTGATATACATAGTTACTGGACTATTTCCATAGTCTTCGAATGTATGACTAAATTCAATGTTAACAAATTTACTTCAGCTGTATATACATGATGTCAATGACGGGTTCTACAAAGAAAAATCAGTAAAAAATGACCAATAAATGTAGGATCGGAAATGCATTGTTTATGAGTTAATAGCCATTATTACATTAGATGTATGACGTATTAATGCATGCATTATACTGTAAGTAACTGATGCCTACATTAATGATACTGTGTACATGTCTTGCGAAGAAATTACAAAAAAATTACAATCCTTATAGAAATTACAAAGAAAAAAGATTCTGTAATAATAACAACTTCAAAAACTCCACTTTATAATGAAATTTATAAAGTTTGGAGTTTTTGAAATTGTTATTATTAAAGAAATTATTTATGATGTCTTAAGAAGAGTTTGTTTATTTATTAAAAAAGATTCTAATTTTTATGCACATGTGAATGAAGAAATCAGTGTACTAAAAAGCCTCCATAAAAACAACAGGTATCAACATAAATGTTCAAAATGCCTACCACCTGTCTGAATACAGGTGTGGAAACGGCAGGATAGTGAAACACTAATTTCAGGTGTTCTAAATTAGCTGAACGCTATTGTCTATCTTCTGTTCCAGCTGTGCAATCATAAACATGTGCGATTGATAAATATGGCCCTAAAGATAAAATCAAGAGGATTTAAATCTGGCAACATGTAGATCAAATAACAGGGTCATCCTGATCAATCCATTGTAATAGTTGAGGAAAGTAAGGACTTCATGATGAAAATGGGCCAGAGCTGCATCAAGCATGAACCATAATTTCCTTATCATTTCAAGATTAATATCTTTCAACATCTCAATTAGATGTCTTTGAAAGAAATAAAGGTACTCTTCATCAGTAATGGAAGAAGAGAAAGTAGGGAGCAATTATTCAAAATACCAGCCCTCACATTTAAAGTGTTAAGTGTTTTCATTGGATGATTCCATGGGAGTTTTTCTGTCCTCATAAATGCTCATTATGATAATTCATAATATTATTTCAGGAAAATGAAGCTTCATCAGTAAATAAAATTACAGATGAGATTAATAGAATACACGATGAGCAAGAAACCAAGAACAGAACTGCAGCCTTAAGGAAAATCTATGGCAATTCTTGGACACATTGAAGATGATAGGGGTACAAATAGCTCCTCATGAAGTACCTTTCAAATCGTTTTATGCAAAATCTTTTCTATTCTGGCTATTGAGCTATTACTGGATCAGCAGCTACTGTGCCCAGAATTTAATTTTCTTAAAACAATAAGCCAGCATAAAATTAAAAAAAAAAAAATTCATCCCTGAGCTATCATTGGTGGAGTCTGAGATGGCACTTTCGTCGTCTTTATGAACTCATCAACCAGCCCTTGATGACTGCTGAGATTGTGAAACCAGGTTAGGGATTCCACTCAAGCCACAACGAGGAATCCCATAAAATCAAACCACAAACAAAAAAGCCCAAAGAAAAGAATAGGCTTTAATTCCTGGCCTTGTAAATCAGTCAGTCACAAATGGAAGAAAGCAAAGGTTACATTGCTTTTGTGTCTGACGGATTCACAGGCCAGGAATTGGAGCTTTTTCTTATACTTTGATTGTTTTGTTTGTGGTTTTATTTTGTGAGGTTCCATTTCGAGAGTGAGTGGAATCCCTAACCTGATTTCATAAATTTCAGTTTTAAAAGAGGGGTTTGTCCGGCTGAGCTCAAAGTCGACAAAACAGCAGTCTCACAGACTCCCACAAATGATAGCTTAGGGAAGAAATCTTTTGTTTTCCTTTGGTGCCTTGCTGGCTTATTGTTTTATGATTATTTTGGGCATGTTAATTTTATTTAATTTAATTTCCTATTTTGGAAGTTGCAACACTTAGAAACAGTGGTAGGCCTAAAAGTGTTGCGCCTTCCACTGTTTACTTGTGGTTCAAAGTTGTCCCTTTCTCTGAGGTATCGATCTAACAAATGCTGTGTGGTGAGGTATGTGTCTGTCTGGGAAATGGTTCTTGGCATAGCTGATGTGCTTCATGTTCATTTCCATACATCAAATGTACGTCTGCCATTTCAGAAATTGAATACAAACTCATACTGCTAGTAGTAATTAGGTAACTACATACATATGAAAAAAAAAAAAAAAGCAATTTTTGCTTTGGATTTTTAATAACACATTTCAAGCAAATTCACAATAAACTTGGTGAAAATTTGTAACAATGACTACTCTTGTGCCATTCAATGCAAAAGTGGATGCTGACTTTGTTGAAACAAAACAATTACATAATATATTGTCTGTCTTCCACGTAATCAAATAGTACGTCTGTTCACTATTGATATTTAGAAAAAGATGCATTTCTGACCCTATGTTTATTGAATATTTTTTTACTGATATTTCATTATCGATCCAGTCCTTTACGTTTGTTGATACCTTTAAAAAACACCCTGAATGTATATAAAAAAATGTTTAAATTATCAGTCCATAACCACTTCTAATTTACTGAAAAATGTGTCTCAATAAAATTCATTTTGATTTCCAAGGACCCTATCTATTTCAATTCTTCTACAATGAACTGGGCCCAGTAAACAGTATAATTATAATCAAATTTCAAGTTTCATGACTGCTGACAGATTCACCAAAGTCCATAACCAATATATTAATATTTAAATATCACCAGAAAACTGCTAATAAAAGATGTAGTCCAATTTTTTAAGTAACATACTTTACTGGAACACTAATTACAATGTTTAAAATTGAATTTGTGATTTCAATCGAACATTTATTTCCAGAGGAAATTCTGCAATCCAAGATTAGAAAGTGAATTCTTAATGAAGGAAAGAAACTCACCACTGGCAAATAATGCATACCAAACATTTTTTCTGTATTTAAAGCATTTTAAATGTGCAATATTTTTATTGCACTCCAATCATTGATGCAGTCAATAAATAATATTTTAGTAGAATTAAAGTATTCTTAGGAAGAGCAAATAGTTTATTTACGCCTTGGTTAAGACAAAACAAACTAAGTGAAGTATTACGACAGCTCACATCTACAGAGAAAATACAATATGACACTATTTCATTTATTAAAAAGCGTTTATGAATGGACAAACCATAATCTTTCATCTGAAGCTAAGGAAAAAATAGGAAATTATTGTTTCATTATTGAGGTAACCTTGGATACAAGCGCATGAGAAATTTCTAAATTCATTCAAATAATGCACTTCACTCAAACTCTGATAGGAATGTAAATTATAAGCTGTATCTGACTTTTATGTATTATGTAGACAGGACTTTTATGTATTAAACAACAGGGACTTTCCCAATGCTATGGCAATCTGAATATTTGTAATTTCCTTAATTAAGAGTAAACAATTGTTGTAAAGTAATGAAATGCACTAAAAAATATCAAACAATTCATGCTGGTTTTTGAAAACCTCTTCTTCTAGAATGAATTGGTTCAAGTAAGCAACATAATTATAAGCTGTAAATTTTCACTGTTGACATATTCACTAACACAAGATAAATTGTAAAAATTGCAATTCATAAGTAATCAGTTACCTAGGATTAACTTCAATATGAAAATTACTAGCTATAGTTGTGATAGTCAACTTCTTGTTAGATGGGGTTGTGAAGTTCTGATGTTCAATCCTTAATTTCTCAACTCCTTTTCCGTACAGTTCTTGTAATAAACACATAATTCGGGTTTTCTTTCCAGCTCCAGAGGGACCATATACCAGTAAATGGGGGAAATCACCACATTGAACCTACAACAAAAGATAAAATAATATAAGAAAAACTTGCATTTATAACGAATGAGTGAAAGTTTTGAAACTGAACAACTTGTGATATTTTCATATCAAAAAACTCAGGATTCAAATGAACAAACTGCAATGACCTTTGACTCCAACAATATTTATTCATAAAACTTAATTTTCATCAACTTTTATCTTCTGATAAGAAGGATGTAAAACTCAATTTATTTAAATCCATAAAGCATTTATAAATTTAACTTAAATGTTGTTAAATTTAATTTAAATGTTTAAATTAAAAAGTGGGACCATACACACTTATAAAATATACTAGCAGCAAAACCTGTCAGACGACAGGCATAAAAAAATCTGAAAAATCATTTTATTATCAACTATCAAATATAAAGTAAATGTAATCTAAATACTGTGCTAACTTGTGAACGAAGTTTCTACGGCAAAAATGGTTTTGAGTTTCGAAATCAGCGTAAACAACTGAGTAAGTATGCCAAATTTCATTAACATGGATGCAGTGGTAACAAAATTATTTGGTTTTGAACGTATGTTTTGTTAGAATTTCAGTTAAAATTTCATGGAAACAACATGGAATGACACAATGAACTAATATTTCATCCAATTTGAGTACCCTTGATTCAAAGGTACCATTGAGAACCTTGGATCGATCTTAAAAGCTTAATTATATCGAGTTACAGACAGACAGACAGACAGACAGACAGACGAAATTAGCAAATTATATTAGTTGATATTTAAGAACCTCATTACATGTTACAAGGTCAAATGTTAGTTAGACAATGTAATTCAAAAAACTAAAAGAATTGTTTCCATTTTGTTTCTTTTTACTCAACGTATCATCTGAAGAAAAGATCCGTACCTGGACCCTTGTAATGAAGTTCTTAAATATATATTTTATAAGTGTGTATGATCCCACTTTTTAATTTGTAACACCACACTAATATAATGGAGAATTAAATGTTTAAATATTTAAGCTTAAAAGTTATGTTAGCATAGTTTTTTTTTTGGTAGCCTAACATTTTAAGAAACATTAAAAGACTTCAATATTTAATTATTAATCACTGATATTTTGTAGGAATCCAAAGGCAATGAAGCAAACATTACAAGTAATCAGAAAATAAAACTGAACTATTATTTGGCCACCAACTGTACTTGACAACCAGAGGAAAATGACAGAAACCTGAGATCATATACATTGTACAAAATACAATTTTCAGTTTAAGATATAATTCATACATATCTTATGTAATCAATTGTAAATCTATACAAACAGACAAGATGGCCTCCGACCTTGTAACACTTGAGAAAAATAAATAAACTTAAAATAAAATAAAACAAAAACAAACTTAATTTTTGGGATGTTAGGATTACACTTATCAAACAAAGTAGTGATTGAAAAGAAAACTGTTTTGGCAAGAAATGGTTCTCTTTCACTGGCATTTCTTCCAGTTTCTTCGAGTTCTCTACATTAAGTCATTAATAAAAGTGTGACAGAATGAGACAACTCATACGAACAGATTCACTATCAAGGGGATTCCCAGTACATTAAGAAATTTGTTGTGTGTTTTGATTCACCATCGATTAGTGTTTATTTTAGATAGCTTTGAACCAGATAAAAAAAAACAATCAATTTATGAAATCAGGATGGGTAAAGTAGTTTTTATCTATCATCACCAATTTAAGAAATTAGAAGGAAATTTCAAATTTTTAAGCTAATGGACCACTTGAGGATAGGCGGGGCTTCATTGTTACAAAGTATCCCACCAGGCTACTACTTGGCATGTGGGATAAACAAAGTCACATGACTTTATTTTAACCCGTGTAGATACAAAGGTAATATTATATTAAAGAAAGATATTCTAAGCGGTTTTACAGAATTATTACAATAAGGAACTGCACAGTACTGAACCATTCGTCTTGAAATATCAAAAATCGACGATTGCTTGAGTAATTCACACAAAGTTACACGTTTGTTTATCCCACAAGATCTCGCACATCATACGTGATGTCGATAGGGGGGTAAATCTCAAGTGGTCCATTCTGACGATGAATAATAATAATCATAAAACAGTGACATGCTGGAATATTCTAAAAATCTAAAATTGAGCGGTTTCCATTCAGAAACTTTTATAAATAAATATTTTAAATGAAATCAGTGTGAGAGAAGATAAAAGCAATCAATATCTGTTGTTTGATGTCTGGAGATACTTCAATAAACCATAAATAATAAACCTGTAACAGATTTAATAAAACTTATAAGTGAAAATGTTAAAGATGCATCTCAAGTTTTGTGGGGTCCAGTGGTTAAGGCCCTGAACTGAGATTACAGAATATGGGGTCCAATTCCTGGCAGCGGTGGGGTTTTTTTCAACGATTATTTTTCCTCCAGATAAACCCTAGGGTTCTCCTGGCCCTCTGTCAAATTGGTACCAGGTTTCTTACTTGGAGCAGACGGGTGTCAGGCTGACGATCTGACCTTAATTAGTCGAGAATCACTGGGAGCCTAAACCACCCACGCACCCAAGGCCTGTAGCAGTACAGCTTTAACCTTTTTCTTCTTCATCAATCTCCAAATTTTAAATAATGCAATTACCATTCACACCACCAACAAAGACATTTAGTAGATGGTCGTCAATCATATACTCTAAATGACCAAACTGTCTCAAGATAGTCTACATTGTGGATTCACTAATACTGTCTTGTAATCCACGCATCTTTCTTCCTTCCACATTTGAAACACAAATATTAAAAATTTTACTCATCTCAGATCTTCCACGGCTCTCGGGTGTTTTTAATGTCTATCATGGCATATCCAAGTTTCACTGCAGTATGTCTAAGAGGGCACAAGCACACTTTTATAACCTTTTTAGCATTTGATAAATTTTCATTTGTACATTCTGATCCTGGCATCATCAATCACTGATATTCCCTCTCCTTCCTATCTCATCATCACTTTGTCTTCTCATTTGCTTTCCTTGCACCAAGTCCTTCTATTTGAGAATCATTCAGAAGAACTATTTACACAGTCTTTTCCTCTCAAGTCATTTGCTCCACTTTCCCAACTGTCTACTCACCCTTCATCTCTTCTATAAGAAACGGATTAGCTATCATTACAATGAAGATGAGTAATTTTGATGAAATAAACGAATGGGGCATTGAATTAAGATTAGGCTAAAAATATACTATGTTACTGATTTTTTCAATTACAACTTCTTTCTTCTAAGAAGCATCCCACAGTGATTTACAAAACAATGAAGACTTCCTAAACATGCTATTATTAAAAATAAAACTACACCTAAATTGTTTTACATTTAACCTAAGCATTAAGATATGATCAAAAGATTCCTCTATGGACAGAGAAGTCATCTGCAAGCATCTGACAGTTGATGAGAAGCCGCAAGAAATTAAAATAAATAAATAAATAAATAAATAAATAAATAAATAAATAAATAAATACATGCAGCGACCTCCCAAAAAAATGTACACTCAGTGAACGTCATTTATGGACTGTTTCGAAGTTGGATCGAATTACAGTAGCAATGTGTAGTATGATGTTCTCTTAGAAGATGTCGCCATTCACATGAATACTAGCATAAGCACGTGACTAGTAGGACAGTCAAACAAAATAGCCAAGGCATGATTGTCGTTCAAGGAATGGAAGACCATTCTAAAGTGACATTTCTAATTTGAGAATGTTGTTGAAGTTTAACAACAATGGAGGCATGAGTTTGCAACAGAACCTCCAACACGCCTGACAATTGCACGTATTCGTGAGAAGATTGAAATTCAAGGTAATGTCTGTGATGTGAACATGGGAAGATCCAGGAGGCTTCACACAGCAACAAGTCTTGCTTCCATGGCTATGGTGTTGGAATAGTTTGCATGCTCGCCACAAAAGTCTGCCACACAATGTGCATGGGAGACAGGAGCTAACAGTACAAGCTTATGGCACATTCTTAAAGCTGCTAAGTGGAATGTTTACATCCCATGATTATTACATGCAATGAATGAAGACGATCCTGATCGAAAAATGCAGCATTGTGAATGATTTCAATACCTGGTAGACGAGGATGATGTGTTTGATCTGATGAAGTACAATTTAAGCTTAATGGAACAGTGAATCAGAATAATTGCTTTTATTGAGCACATAAATCTGGCTGTTGACGTGGACCTGGCAGTCAATTGACAGGGGCTCAATGTCTGGTGTGGATTGTCATGTAGGGATTTAATAGGGCCATTCTTCTTTGAAGGTACTGTTACTGGTCAAGTGTACTTAGAGAGCTACACACATCCATTTTACTTGCCATTTGTGCACTTTATGGGAATGAACAATTTCTCTTCCAACAAAACAGTACACCATCACACTGCCACCGAGACATGAGAGCTTACCTTGATAAGAGTTGGACAAGACAATGGATAGGACGAAGAGGTGCAGTTGAGTTCTTCCCACATTCTCCTGATTTAATACCCTTGGACTTTTACCTATTGGGTACTCTAAAGGATGTAGTGTGTCGTAGAAAACCAACTACACTGGCTGCCCTTCACAATGAAACTGAAATGACATGTGCAGCAATCCCACTGGCCACTTTCTCCAATGTTGCTCAAGTAGTTGTTTGCTGTCATCAGAAAAGTCTTCGAGCACCTCGCGTAATTGTAGAAGTCAAAGGTAATTTGCATTCATCCCTTGATGCCTGTATAAATTTAGTCTTACAATTTTTACACATTTTCCTTATAATGAAGTGTGAAACATTTATACAGGAATCAGTAATCACTGAAAATCTTCAATTATTTATCTTACAAAATTAGAAATGCAACTCAACGCATTAACAAAAATAATCGCAATGCATCTACAATGAGAAATGAAATAAATTAGCTTTCTAAATGACAAGACCCTGATGCAGACATACAAGAACTTTGATCTCAAGAAATATTTTCATTTATTCCTTTTTAAATAATCGTCAGCTATTCTAGTAATTTCGTCTCCTACTCCTCTATTGGGATCTTGAAATGTTTGGTGTTTGGGGTCAAAATATTATTGTGAAAACATTATTCTTTTTTGCGATTTCAAATAAGAAAAAAAAAACAAACATACACACAATGTTTAAATATGTGTATGTATTTTTTAAGTAAACACCAAGCATTATAAATCAAAATAGAGGAATAGAAATACCGAAATATAATTGTTAGAATAGTTAACGATTACTTAAAAGGAGGTAATGAGATTTTCTTAAGAGAACAAAGTTACTATATGTGGGATAGGGTATTGTTATTTAAACGCCAATATCTTTCATTTTTAGCCAAACTTCTATTTTAAAAGGACACAAATTCTAACAATTGGAGAAAAATAAAGAATCGATTCATATTTGGTGTCATAAACTTAGTGAGTTTTTCACTTATAAAGGGATAGAGGATATTAAGTTGAATTCCTTAAACATCTGGAAAAAGAGAAATCTTATGAAGCATCGTATTTTACATAATTATATTATGAAACGTATTTGAAACAACAACTTACCAGCTTTTTCAAATAAGCTGCCTGTTTCTTGTGATAATCGAGTTTACTTAAGGCTGTCGGGCGATATTTATCAACCCATAAACTCATTTTGAAGTTTTAAATGAAGACGAGATCTTGGACGTTCAGCGAAATTTGGCGGGAATTTCAGAGACGCTTCGTATCAGGAACTCTAAAAATATCGCACCTAAAATGAGAAATGAAGCAATATCAAAGATTTTAATAATTTATGACTCAGTGTTACGATAATGTAAACTGCATATAAGTATTTCAAATTAACTTACCTTCAAAATACAAAGATATCGTGTTCAAATAACAGTTCTCGTCTCCGAATCTCAAACTTCCGGTGGACCAATGTTGTCAACTCGAAAACCTGAAATCTCTCAATTGGAAAAACCTCAAAAAGGCAAATTAAAACACAGACTTCTAAAAATGTATCATTCAATCACAAAAAGAGAATTTCTCATACAGTTAATCATAAAAAACTGCTCTCATAATCACGATACAATTCTTATTTTTCGTTTAATGCCCAGTGTCGCTTCCCATTTTTTGTACTTTTCTAGTTAATAAGTCACAAGCCACTGATCGCTACCTGAACACCTGGATAGCCTGCTTCCAGCTTACCACTGTCGATTTAATTTAGTTCTGCCGCCATCTTTCAGTTAGGCAAAGGAAAGGTAATCTGCGTTTCAGA
>JAFIDM010075282.1:0-20621 GCA_023159025.1 Thereuonema tuberculata | reverse complement strand
ATATCGAATGGCCAAACTCAAATGATGCTTTTCGAGTTTAGCGATGCAAAGATTTCAATTAATCATTTGCAATTTAGAAATTTAGAGCGTAAAGAATATAAGAATAAAATTAACTTATATTACCAAACATATAGCCGGACAGCTATCTGAAATTTAAAATCCCAATGCAAATTTCAGAAAACTGTTTCTGTGAATGTACGGCTTCTAATTACATTCACTTCATCAGCGGCATCTGATGCTAAATTTTAAGATTAAACTAAAATTTGGAAGACACAAAAACGCATTATTTAGAGAAATTTGCTCTTTCTTATTTAATAAGAAAAGGGGTAAAAGCCCTGAAAAACCCAATATCCACCTGGTGGTGAAAATAAGAACTACACAAATATTGTGTAAAGTGAAAAATTCGCTCTCCTGTGGGGGGCAGGGACACCACACTTGGGTGGGAGGAAGCCAACACAAAGGCTGAAATGTCCCACCCCCGACCGACACCGGGACCTTATATTTAGGGCCCCTTCTCGGGCCCCCCAAGTCAATTGCAAATAAGGAACAATTCGTTTTCCTGTGGGGGCAGGGACACCACACTTGGGTGGGGGGGATGCGACACAAGGGCCTAAGTGTCCCACCCCCGACCAACACCGGGACCTTATATTTAGGGCCCTTTCTCGGCCCCCCCCCAAGTCTATTGCAAAAAGGGTAAACTACACTCTCCTACGGGGGCAGGGACACCACACTTGGGTGGGGGGATGGCGACAGAAGGGCCTAAGTGTCCCATCCCCGATCGACAACGGGACCCGATATTTAGGGCCCTTTCTCGGCCCCTCCCCCCAAGTCAATTGCAAAAATGGAAAACTTCACTATCATACGGGGGCAGGGACACCACACTTGGGTGGGGGGATGCGACACAAGGGCCTAAGTGTCCCATCCCCGACCAACACCGGGACCTTATATTTAGGGTCCTTTCTCGGCCCCCCCCCAAGTCTATTGCAAAAAGGGAAAACTTCACTCTCCTACGGGGGCAGGGACACCACACATGGGTGGGGGGATGGCGACACAAGGGCCTAAGTATCCCATCCCCGATCGACAACGGGACCTTATATTTAGGGCCCCTTCTCGGGGCCACTAAGTCAATTGGAAAAAGAGAAAAATTCGCTCTCCTATGGGGGACAGGTCCACCACACTTGGGTGGGGATGGCGACACAAGGGCCTAAGTGTCCCACCCCCGATCGACACTGGGACCTTATATTCACGGCCCCTTCTCACGAGCCCTTTCTTTCTTTGAGTGACATTGCAACGCATGCCGGGTACAGCTAGTATATGTAAATTACCTTTTGTTATATATATTTTAATTTGTTAAGTTTGAAATATGAAGTATATTGGCCAAACAAAAACAGCTTTACATCTTCTTATAAATAATCATAGATCATTCGTAAAAAATAAATATAGTAGCTCCATTGAAATCAAACAATTCCAAAAACACAATTTTCAGGACTCTGTGATTATTCAAATTTTAGACATTATTGAAGATGATATAAGATTAATTAAGGAGGTTCATTATATGCTAAAATATCATACTATTTATCCATATGGCTTAAACGAAAATTATTTTCAAATTAATGTTTTGAATAATATTGACAATATTTGCATATATAATTGGTTTAATATTAAAAAATTTACAACAATATAATATTGATTATATTAATTTTTTTAATATTAAAAAAAATTACTTAAAATTTACAGCATACTAAAGCATATTCTAAATTTCCTCAATTTAATTTTAATAATATAATTGATTTTGATAATTTTTTTTAATATTTTGGAAAATAATTTTGAAAATTCTGATATGGATAGGATTTCTTTTGTTAAAAAATTTTTATTTCTTTAAAATAAATCCAAATTAAAATATTTATTAAAACATTTTGACTTTAAAAACATTAAAAATACACATTTACTCCATTTAATCTTAGATATTGTTAAGTTTCGTTTAAAATTAAATAAAATAAATTATAATACAGATAATAAAAAAACTAAAGAATTAATATTATTTCATTATTCATCTACAATTTTTGACAAAATTAATATTAGTAATATACTTAATTCATATATTAGATCCAAATTTCCTATAAATATTTACTGAATGCCTATTTTTAAATATAACATACCAATTCGTAAATATATTTGTAACTATAAAACTAATAATAGTTCTAATCTAAATTCTAATTGTAAATGTAAATTATATAATGACAATTTTAAATGGAATTCACATATTGTTACAGGCAATATAAATTTTATTGAAAATATTAATTTAAAAAAAATTTTAAATTTAGGTATTAATTATAGACTACATACAAATAAAACATATAAACAATTAATTAATATATTTACAAAAGATATAAATAATTTTATATTAGAAATTAGTTTTAAATACAATATATGTTATGAAAATTTTATAGAATGGAAACATAATCTAATATCTAAAATTAATAATATTCAACATACTTCATATGACAGAGTTACTAGTTCTACAAATCACAAATTTAATTTATTCAAAATCAAAAAAAACATTTCCATTTATCATGAAAATTACATTTTCACAACTATTGATAAAGCACACAACAATTTAGCTATCATTTGAAAAAGAATTTATCTTAACAAAATTAAAGAATTATTAAATGATTAATCTGTTTTTTTAAAAATTAATAAAACTAAAGAATTTATTTTAAACAATTTAGATAAAAGTTGTTCTAAATTTCAATCGCAATTTAAAACACTTAAATATAAAAAAATTAAAATCAACAGAAATTTAAATTATTTATTTTTAAATCCAAAAATACACAAAATAGACAAATTTAGAATGATTTGTAGCACAACTAATTATGTATTAAAGCAATCAAATATTATTTTGCAAATTTTTCTTAACAAATTACATGAAATTATTAAAAATAAAATTAATCTTGATTTTTATTGGCTTATTAATTACCATGATGATGTTATTAAATATGTAAATAATAAAAAAAATTAATATAATTACAGCAGATTTTGAAAATTTATTTACAAATATACCTTTAGATTCTTTACTACAAAAAATAAAATTTTTAATTTCAGAATTCAATATAACTAGTCTATTTAATATTCCTATCAAAACATTTCTTAATTTTCTTCAATTTAATTTATATAATAATTATATTGAATTATTTGATGAAATATATTCCCAAATTAAAGGTGTTGGAATGGGAGTAAATTATAGTAGCATTCTTGCTAATTTATTCTTATTAGCCTATGAATATCAATTTTGTATTAATTCCCCTTTCCAATTTCAAATTTATAGATATATAGATGATTTGATTATTTTTAATGCTAATTTTAAAATTGATTATATAGAAGAAAAAATTTATAACAATATTATCAAATTACAACAAACTAATATTAATACTGAATTTGTAGATGTTTTAGATTTGAGAATATATTATCATCTACAGATTCCTTATTTACAACTATTTAACAAAACATTTTTATTCCCTTTCAAAATAAACAGGTTTCACAAATTCAGAAGTAATGTTAGTTTTAATTTATTTAAAAACATCTTCATACAAGAATTAAAAAGATACCTTACTATTAATTCCAAATTAGAAGATTTTTTAATTAATTTGAATTATCTTATCAATGAATTTACAAATAATAATTTTCCAAATAAAGTTTTAAATACTTATATTACACAATTTCAGAAAAAATTTAAATTTCAAATTTACAAAAAATATAAAATTAAATATATTCATAATTTTATTTAATCATTTTTTCTTCAAAACAGGACTTGTTAGACGTTAATCATTTAAGTTATCTAATGACATTTCAAAATTAAATCCTTTTATTTAAGGAAGTTTTGTGTTTGATATGATAACTGTCATCTTTTTATTTTTAATTTTTATTTTTATTATTTTATTTATTTTTATTTTTATTTCTATGTATAAAAAATAAGTATAAAAAAGTATATATAAAAAAAAAAAAAAAAAAAAAACTTAAAAAAGATTATTTACAATAAAAAAGAGCAAATTTTCTTTTCATAATGCATTTTAATATTTCTAAATTTTAGTCTAGTTTCAAAATTTAACACCAGATGCTGCTGATGACGTGAATGTTATTCGAACTTTTGCATTCATAGAAACGGTTTTTTGAAATTTGTATTGGGATTTTAAATTTCAGAAAACTGTCTAGCTTAACTATATGTTTAGTAATATAAGTTAATTTTATTCTTATATTCTTTACGCTCTAAATTACTAAATTGCAAATGATTAATTGAAATCTTTGCATCGCTAACTCGAAAATATGCATCATTCGAGTTTGGCCATTAGATTACATATATATATATATATATATATATTGTAACGGGACGCTGCTCTTGGGGGTTATTTTGGCCTTTCAGGGGTTGTTCGGGTATTTGTTGGGCGCCAACCGAAAAGTCCGTTCGGTGAATTTTCTATCTACCCCCTCCAAAGTCGTTACATGCCCGGTAAACTAATCCAGTCCATTCGGAGCGTGGGGGAGCCACACTTCACGTTCACGCACAAAGAAGCACAACGCATTCACCACATTAATTAAACTTAACAATTTTATTCAACACTGCAAATAATAATATGTCACTTCACTTAAGAATAACAATTTCGGCGAAGCTATGGCTTAGAACTTCTTGAAGCATAAAGTTAAATTACGACGCACTGAAATTTCACTTACGAAGCACTAAATAACTAAATTACGAAGCACAAATTTTACTTACGAAGCACTAAATAGCTTGTGGAATCCTGCACGGGTGTACACGTGCATTGAACACAAAATTTGCAAGCCTTATTTTGCAAATTAATTTCTGTAATTTTTCTCATAAATAATTTATAGAAATTTAAGGCTATCCATGGGTTGCCTATCCTAACTAAAAATAACTTGGTTTAACACGCCCTATTTCTAACAAACAAGTCGACATGACTTCGATTTGCCGATAATTTGAGACGCGGCTTCCGATACCACGCTCGCGGCGGTCGACGAGGCCAGGTGCATTGCAGCAAAGGTCAAGAGAGCAAAACGACAAGGGAACAGCAGGCAAGAGAGCAAAACGGCGAGAGAGAGAGAACTTCTCCGAACACCCCTTTAAATAAGTTTAAGAGTGCCGCTATATGACGTCACGCGTCCCCTTGACCATTCAGATAGCAGGATTGCATATCTGCCCAAATAAGGAAGATCACCTCATTATTACCTCATATCGAGAGATAATGCTGATTAACCAATAAAATTACAATGCTTACACCAATTCCTAATATGGAATGATGACCTCATGGAAAATTCCTAAGAATAGGAAATTCCCCAAACTCAAATAAACTCGGCTGAATTAAAGAAAATTAATTTCTTACTTTAAAAAAATTAAATCTAATCTAAGCTAAATGAATCTTAAATCTTTAAATATCTTAAAATTAATCTAAACTCCTGAATCTATCATATTAAATTCTGACATTTTAAAACTTAAAGATTTATTCCTTAAAATTCCTAAGATTCTGACTAAAATTAAGTTAAAGCCTAAAATAAAATAAAATTACTAATAATGACTAAAAACTAACGTTAACGAAGTCTTTCCGCCATTAGCTTTACAAAACAATGTTTCGGAAAAAAAAAAAAAAATTCTTTTTTTTTTTTTTTTTTTAAGTTGACATTTCTTTGACATTTGCAAAGGCAAAAATAATATAACTATAAAAATAATATAAATAATATAATATAAATAATATAACAGTTCTTGAAATCACTGCCCAAAATATAATAAGGAATCCTTTATGTGTATCAACTCGATACTCATCACTTATTTTCCTAGTCGAAATTACTGAGGAGAATAAACTAAAACAAGTTCTCAAAGTAATTCTTTGAAATCTAATAATATTATTATCTGCAAATAATATATTTAAAGATTGTTTCAAACAATAACTACAAAGTTCACGCACATGCGGGAGTTCACATCATACGCACTACAATTCAATATCAAATATGAATGGTTTTTCCCAATTTCACCTGTGTGTATATAGGCTTTTTCTTCCCTTGTATGATAATATAAATTATTCAATAAGGCAATTCACCTATCTTGTGATATCTCGTTAACTATAATAAATGGTTTCTTTCACCCTTGTATGAATGTTATCAATCTTTATAATCTCTATAAAGATATTTAATAATAATTATCCTTGAGCTTTTCTGTATTAATAATAACCTTGTGTGAATAAATATACTTTCATAATTGCACTTCCTAAGAAACAATCAATGTCCGATGTATTCAGTCGGTATCAGTATTGCGTCGCAATTATTTCTTCTTCGTCTTAGGAACAGCGTCGCACCCTCCAAAATAGAAGTAAGAAAATATTTAATTACTTACAGTTTGTCGACACTGCTGGGCATTTCACCTTGGCGTAGTCGCAGCGGGGCCGTTCCATGCCAAATCATACAGCCAAAACTTGATTTTAAACCCAAGGTACTCAGATTGTAATGAAAATTTGTATACATTATGTGACTACAAAAATAAGAAAAAATGCAAAGTTTCCCTCAATTATTACCAGTAGTTTCTGATTTACAACCGTTTGAAGTTTTGGTTGGTTTTAATTTCCGAGGACGTTTCGGGTCAGAAACAAGCTTGTTATGTATTTACGTTTTTTGTTACCAAATTTAAATTTATAAAGATAGAGGTTTCAAACTTTACTCATTTGTTATAGATTATATACAGAATCAGATGACACTATGAACATTAAAACTTTAACTTTCCATCATTAGTAAAAAAAATTCTGAAATATAAGAAAAAAGTATTTTACGGAATTGTGTACCTCATTTAGAAAAAACCATGTAGCAAAAATTTCTCTCCAAATATCCCTACACAACCATATATCAGTGAAAAGAGGATAAAATTATCTTTCAAAAGGTGAAACAAAATTGGTGGGGTTTTGAGTTATAAGAGTTTTATTACAATATAAAATTAATAAATTATTTTTAACGCGATAACATTTTATGCTCCACGAAGTTTATTAAAAAATGAGTTAGAGGTCAAAGGTTGAACAAAATAGGTCTAGTAAATAAGTTCAATATAGGTATTTTGATGATGAAGACGAAATCAAATTTTAACATTGGATAAGTGATGGCCGAATGAAGCTACAGACAATGCTACTTCCTCACCAAGAAATCATTGAATATACTAATCGGAAAATTGAATCTCTTATCCCTCATTCTTTTATAACAAAAGCTCAAAGCACTTACATGAAGCACAGGGAGGATAATTTAGTGTCCGAAGAAGTTTTAGTGCTTATGGACTTTGCAAAAAATTATAACTTTGTTCGTTTTGCAGAACAAAGTGCAGAACTGCAGAACGAAGTGCAGTCTTTATCACTGGAGCCACTTAAGCTGTTCAGTAGGGGAGAATGGGGCAGAGCGGTCCACTTTTTTTTGTTCAATTTTTTTTTTTTTTGTTAAGAGATTTTCCATTGCATTTATTTTTGTCAGAATCGGGAACTATTCAAGAATGTAAATACTTGATTTCATTTCATTATATTCATAAATAAAACTGGAATTAATTTGCAAAGCAAAAATGGTAGAGTGGTCCAACCATACCCCCAACCACGGGGCAAGCTGGACCACCCCATGGGGCACGTTGGTCCGGGTAAGAATAACATCATTTAAAGTGAGATTTCTATCGAATATAAAATAATATGCCATTTAGGATATCATGAAATAAACTTTAACTTAACATAGACTACCTAAGGTATTACGTATTCAAGTGAAAATTTAAAATAATCATTATGCAGTTGAAAGTCGTAAATGAATAATATCAAATAAGTTTGCATTGAATTAATTAATCACTTTCACTAGAGAAATCTTTTTTTGCAGATGAGGCATTCGTAAAATAAACCCCGAATATCACTGGCTATGCAGGAACTATGGGCCCATCTCTTGCACTGCGTACATTGAATCCATTCCTGCCATGGTTTGCTTTTTTTAAAGTTCTTCAAACAGGAGAGGCACACAGCATCTTCATCATCTTCATAATCACTAATCATCTTTAATTGTTTCCTCTTTATCCCTTTGCCTTTGCTTCTATTTGTTTTTTTGTTTATATTGCTTTTAGAGACTGTTGGCCGAGTCATGTTTTTCGTTGCTACTCTTTCTTTTCTTTCTTTATATTTTCGTTGCTCTTCTTACAGAGCTTTTTTTACTGGCGTATCCGGCAGTATTGCCGTTGCCCTTTTTTTGTTATCTACTAAGATTATAAAGATTATATTGTTATTTAAGCCATTTTTTTAATGCTTTCTAATGTAACAAAATGTGTATAGAACTTATATTTAATTTAGAGTTTCACTTACTGAAAATTGTGTTAGTTCACTTAGGGATGTAATTGTGTGTGTTTTAGAATATGTTCCCTCTCCTGAAATGTTTAGACTGATTGGATGTACTTTTTGCCCGTGTGTTTCAGATTCATCAAGTGATCTGATTTTTCCCGCCAGAGTGTACTTAACTTTTCTCCTTTTGTTCCCACGGAAAAACGAAACAGATAAAACCACGTGATCACTCAATCAACGCACAACTGTGTTTTCGAAGTTTTTCTTTTTCTTTCGCACATATTCTTTTCTAAATAAGCTGAAACCATTAAAATAATATTTAACCATGAAATATCACAATAATAATATACAAGACTTTAAAGTTAAAGTTAAAGTTGCGATCAGGCCCAGAGGACCGCGCAATGCAGCTGGAGGGTAGGCTCCAGTGTTCAGAACCTACGGGACAAAGTTGAGGACGGGGGGTCGGCCCGTCGCTCGCCCGCCTTTAACTCCCGGGAAAGAAACCCGGTACCCATTCTATAGAGGGCTGGGTAGACCCTAGGGCCCGTTTGGAGGAGAAAGAAGCGTGGAAAAATTCCCATCCTCCGCCGAGGCCGGGAATCGAACCCGTTACCTCCAATCCGCAGCAAGCGCCCTTACCCACTCGGCTACCGGGCCCAATACAAGACTTAATCAAATACAAAAATTCAAATACATAATTATAACAATACAATTATTAAAAATCAAAATATATTCCCTCAGAGACCAAGATTTTAATCGTGTCATGTTGCCAATTCCACAACGTGACAGTTTGCATAGTTTTTAATTAGAATTTAATAAATTGGCTATTTTCGAAGATTAAGATGCCTTCGCACGAAGTCTTCCCCTATTACGGTACTTGCTGAGAAGAATTACTAAAGGGGTAATATCCTTTAATAATATAGGCTACACACAATATATAAAAGTCTACATAAAATAATATATAAAAAAATTATAATATGTAATTATAATACCATATAATGTAATAGGCCTAATAAATATATAATATAGAAAAAAATATAATGTATAATGCCAAAATATTTTATTGTAAAAACAGCGGGGAAGAGTGGACCACTGGTCCAATGTGCCCGGTGTCGTTCGGTCCACTCTGCCCCATCGCCTTTTTGGCGTTTCCTTCAGTTGTAACTATCGACTACTTTAAGTATTCAATTCATACTACAGCTTAAAATGATCTTTAGATTACCACCTTCAATATGAATATTACGGTTATGTTATTCAATGCATCGCTGAACGGCAGTATTAAAGTAAAAACAACACTAAACATTTACTTACCTGGACAAAAACAAAACAATCGATCACCTCACTGTCACCAATATACCGAATTCACTGACGCTTTTGTGGTAGCAGCGCCACAATGGCACCAACCTTCTTTCCGATTTTTGGCACATTCTAGCAAATACACGATTTACTAAAGTCAACGGTCCACTCTATCCCTACGTCCACTTGGCCCCGGTCTCCCCTACATCCAGTAGTGATTTATTCAAAAAATGATGATAACACAACAAAAGAAAAATCACTGTGTTTCATTTCAGATGGTTTAAAACATGATGTAGCATTTGTTTATTCAGTACAAGAAAAAACTATGGAGTTTGTTAAGTTGAACTTTCCACAAGTAGAAAAGGTTGAATACTTTATTGATGGCTGCAGTGCACAGTATAAAAATTTTAAAACTATGATGAACTTGTGTTGCCATGAAAGAGACTTTCAACTAAAAAGCAGTTGGTTATTTCATGCAACTAGTCATTGCAAAACTGTGTATGACGGCATTGGTGGCACAGTTAAAAGGACGGTAACGAAGAAAAACCTTCAAAGCACTAAATAAAGTGATCAGATAGTAAATGCAGAACATATGTACAATTTTTGTACAAACCTGTTTTCAAAAATAAGCTTTTTCTTTTTAAGTGAACAAGATATTGAGATCAATAGGTAAGCTCTTGAAAGTCGCTATGAATCTGGCCAAACCATTACAGGAACAAGAAGCTTTCACTTGTTTATACCTGCTACAAATGAAGAAATCCCAGCAAAAAGTTAGTTCAGACATTGATATTTGTTTGAGGTAAAACATTTTTAAAAATATACGACCAACTGTAGAACCAAATCTCCACTCGTTTGTGGTCTGTGTGTATGAGAGCCACTGGTGGATTGGAATGGTTCAACATTTTAATGAGGAAAACGGTAACTATAATGTATTATTTATGTATCCGAGCTCAGCTCAAAATTTCTTCTGGCCTCAAATAGAAGACCAGTGTCCTGTTCCACCACCTCATCTACTGTGCATCATAAACCCTCCAGAAATAGCCTCACCATTGGGCAGGTTATATACGATTGATTCCAACTCGAGGAAGCAAATAATCAAGAATCGGAACAACTTCAAAACTTCATTTGAGAAATACTTTCAATAACTTACATTACTCAGAGACAAATTTGCAGGGTAAAAAATGAAAACTCTGTTAATTTATTTTTTTCTTACCCTACATTTCAAGTCCTATGGTTACCTTATACGTTACAATATGTACTCCCTAATCTAGACCCAACTGCAGACAGACTTTCAAAAAAAATTGTTAAAAAATTTTATAAATTCTTAATTTTATAAACCTCTTTATTGAAACTATGCTCCATATTGTATTTTTCTTTTCAAAAGTAAAAATTTAAATTTCAACCATCTCAAACATGTTTTACAGCTGATTTTGTTTAATCCAGACTTCCGGTGACTAGGAAATATCTAGTCCTACTAACCATAGACTGGCATGACCATAGGCTTATTTATGTTCACTTTTACCCCTGTCTTGTTCCATCTATAGGCTAAGTAGGCTTTTTAGAATCTATACTTTTTACTTTAAGTCCATAAAACCATATTTTAATCCCTACATTGGTGGGTGTAACAGCGTAAATATTATTTGTTACTTTACATTGCTATAAAACTCTTAAAACTCAAAACCCCAATAATCTTATTCTACCATTTAAAAGATAATTTTATATTCTTTTCAGTGATATATGGTTGATTAGGATATCTGGAGAGAGATTTTAGCTATAAGTTCTTTTCTTTATGCATGTTACAGTTTCGGAAAAATATACTTCTTTATTTTTAGTACATGTTTTCACTATGATGAAAGGTTTTAATTTCGATGTTGATAGTGTCATCATATTCTGTATGAAATTAAGAACAAATGAATGAAGTTTCAAACCTCTAGCTTTATAAACTTTGATTTTATCCAGGAAAACGCAAATACATACAAGCTCGTTAGGTGCCCAAATTGTCCTCGGAAGTTCAAATCAACTAAAACTTTAAAAGGCTATAACTCTGAAACTAATTGTTAGAATTGGATAAAATTTTGTCTTTTTTCTTAACTTAGTGTATATATTGAACATATAAATTTTCAAAGAAATCTGTGACAAGTGGGTGTCAGCCCTGGATGACTTGGTATGGAATGGCCCAGCGTTGACAAATATTCTTTGGAATTCCGCCTATCCGTTTCGATGCACACTTGAGCTTAGCTATCGATGAACACCACACTTTTCGTTGCACTTCAAATATGGCGCCAAATTATCACACATCTAATTTCTTTTTCCCGTAATGCTTTGTGGAAAAGTTCATCTGCTCTGGAACTAATGACGCTTGTTATCCATATATCTAAAGGAATTCGGCTAAAACGGAGAAGAGGGTACAAGCCAATCGCAGTGTTCGGAAGGATACGTGGCGGAGCGAATTAGCCTAAGAAACAACTTACATGCTATTGAGTTCCGAAGGAACGAATCGTCGATTCCGATTAGCTGTAGGTTAGAGAAGTTAGGTCTACTTAGCTGCAGGATGTATCTTTTGATAAATTTCGAAAAAAGTTTGGCCCTTTCTAATTTTTTTCCGATTCGGAAAGTAGTTCCAAAGCGGCCATTACCTCGAAGGCTTGTACCCTCATCTCCGGTTTCACCTTTAATTTTTCAAAAGTTCAGGATAGAATAATTACTCGAAGTAATTTAGTTACTTATTTGCGTCAATGTCAGCTGCATTCTAAATATCAACTATTTCGTGTAATACGAATAATAATTGGAACGGGAAATGCTTCCTTCCTTAAGTGAAATATTCTTGTAGTAATTCTCTAAGATTCCATTTAATTCTTTCAAAAGTTCTTCGGATAAGAATCGCACCAACGCACCTTAATTCTAAATGGCTCAGTCCAAGTTACACTTCGCTTAATTTGAACTAGTTGAGGCTTCGCCTATCTTAGTCTTCACTTACAAAAACGTTATTCCTAATTCTTCTCAATAATAGTTGCTTCGTCTATCATAGTTAGACTGGGATAGCTTCTGGGGTTGATGTGTAAATAACTCTCCATTGGTCTCGTCCGACCGAATTTAATTAGTCTTCTCATCTTCAGACGCAAATGAATTAGTTGACTTTAACTCTTCCACGGCGTTGAATTCACATTTCAAGGAGGTTATAATTCAACTTAATTGAATTAATTTAATATAATGACCTGGGTTACTGTTCAGTGGATTGTCCCTGCTCAGATCTATATTAATAATCAGCTCTAAACTGATTTTAAAACGGTAATCGATTCTCAACCGAATCTATTAACTTCTCGTTCACTAATCACACTTTTTTTTTCTCCCTTACTGTTTTATGACGTTTCTTTGCGTTACGTATTATCTTCATTTCCATATTCAAATTTAGAACTACTCACATTCATATGAAAGGATGGAGATATAAAGGAAAAAAAATAATCTAAAGGAAAAAAAAATACTCTTCAAGCATTTTAAAAATTCTTTTACTTTTCCTTTTTACTATAACTAATTAAATTATTCTAATAGAAATAATTTAATATCCTAGCAATTTATTTTTTTGCTTTGTTTTTGTTCACTGAAATCAACCATCATTCCGTAAGAAAATCAATTCTATTTTCCTTCTTAATGTCCTAAACCATCATAAAAAAGAAAATTCTTTTTTTTGTAAAATTCTCAGGGCTCTTTGTGTCATCAGCACGTAAACTGATTTCAGCTATCATAATGATCCTGACCAATGAAAAATACATGATTTTCACATCATTCAAACAGAAAATTGATAATCACATTGAGTAAGTTCTGATAAATATTTTTGAACAATTGTAAACATTTCAATTTGTTCCAAGTCGAAGTTTACAAATTCAATATCACTTAAAAGTAAGTTTACTACATTCAATAAATTTATAATTTTGGATTATTATCTAATAGGCCTGTGCCGACGTGGTCGTGCGAATTAAGACGGCGGTCTGCCGTGAGGGTGGTGTGCCGGTACCAGGTTTCAAATCCCGGTCAGGAGCATGGATAATACTTTCTTCTTCTGTTTATTCTTCTGTCCCTTCCTGATTATCTTCCCAAGCCGGATTGCAACACCGTAGGGAGTATTCTCAACCCTCCTAATTCTTCTGTTGTGTTTATAATGCATCTAGGAGTGACCTTTTCTCCAAATGCGGATTGTTCGGGCTAATGTAGATGTAGGTCTAATAGGGTAATAGGCTTGTTACTAATGATTACCTTATCTGTAATTACCTCTCTCTACCAATATAACTTTTTAGGCTTCTGATAAGGATCAGAAACATTATAACCTGACTTTGTCCATCCGTCTGTGGGCAAATATCATTAAAATATCATTAAATTATCATTAGCAAAAATCTCAATAATGGCAAGAATTACGCGTTTCGCATTCGCAACAATAACATTTATAATCTAGCTTAGCAACAATTACAACAATCACAATAATCGCAACAATTACGCCTTTTGCATTGCAGCAATCACTTTTATAGTAATAAGGAAATTAAAGCAATAATTGAACATAAATTCAACAAGTTCTGGAAGCTGCTATGGTTTAACTTGGAGATAGCATTATTATATTTTCTTAAAAGTATCAAAGGCCGTTGCGAAACATTGTGATTGGTTTACTAATCAATATCCCTACCTTGTTGTTTTTTCATTATGCGTTGGACTCTACTTATACAGAGGTAATAATAGAGTAATCTTCATTCAACTAAACCTTCTTTGAACAATCTAGAGCTATTTTCTGATAAATTATTTTGCATGTATTGTTGTGTTTTCATCTTAGAGTCACTTCCAGCAAAATAGTTCCATCCATGTATTATGTTTCTGGTTTATTTTGAACACAATATATTTTTCTGATTAATGTTAGGATTTTGACTTATATTCTTTTCACATTTCTTTGCTTCTTTATCTCAAACGACTATCAAACAGCATTCAGTTTCTTTTCTTTTTCTTTTTGACTAGTCTTCCATGTCTTATTTGGCGTATCTTTCAGAACGCCTTATATCCCCGGTTTGTCTGTCTGTGGATACATATCCCACAATGCTTCGCAACGGCTTCATTAGCTCAGTTGTAAGTGGCCTGAAAGTTGAATGTTATAGGTGGCCTGTTAGCTCAGTTGGTTAGAGTGACGTGCTAATAACGGGAAGGTGGTGGGTTCGATCCCCTCATCAACTTAAGTTGTTTTTTTTAAATCATTATTAGGAATTCAGTGTATTAAATAGGTTTAATTAAGTTAAGAATGACGTTTATTCCATATAAATAGGGGTGGTAAGATAGCATAGGGTCGCAAACGGACTCGCGCGAGCATTTTCTAGACCACCCCGGCGCAGTCTATTCTAAAGTAAAGGTGACTCAGCAGTTGTTGCGAAGCACTGTGATTGAAGCAAAGAAAAGAAGAGCAGCACAAGAATAAACAAAATAAAAGGAAATCGCCTTTCTGATTCAATTTATGGGGAGGGAATTGGGAACAGCTGTTTCGTGCTTCTGCGCACTCATCAGCCCAAACCTCGCCCTCCTCGATAAAGGAATCAGAAAGGAGAGATCCCTTTGTTTTCTTTTTGTTTTGTTTATTCTTGTGCTGCTCTTCTTTTCTTTGCTTTAAAAATTTTCCACAGCACGTTAAATGTTTTGTTTACATTGTGATTGGTTTACTACTCACTGTTCCTACTTTGTTTTCTGAATATTAGAGGCATTTCAGATTGTTCGATTTCAATATAAGTCCATTCACGGGAAATGTGACTTTTATTTGTAGAGAATAATGCTCTTTTAACTGACTATTTTCTTTATTTATATGAAAATAGTTGCTTAACGACTACAGATTACAGACGTGCAATAATCCAGTCTTTCCATTTTCCTCAGTGAATCTCAGTGAATCTTCCCACTGCTATGCTAAAAAATAATCATGTTTTAAGCAAAATAGGAGATAAAATACTTACATTACTTTCAAAAGGTCAGTTTTGGCTTTACTTCAAAAAGGGTTTTTTTTTTATTTAATTTCTTACGATAATGGTCATTGAATTGCTACCACTATCAGCAGGGTCTCCCTATTAATAATAGAGGACAGTGGATTTACCAGCTTCAGACTGAGAGGGGTTATTTGATATTGGGTGCCTGTTTTAGTAGTGATGATTATTATTTTGTAAAAGTGTGAAACCTATGTTTTCCCAGCAAAGACAATATGGCGGGTCAAGGACCAAAGCACATATTGCCAAGTGTAAAAAAAGTATGGAAGAATGGTTAAGGATATGTGGTTGTGTCCATAAATATAAAGGGAAGGGGGGGGGGTCAAGGAAAATCTCACGTCAACTTTTTCATTCAGAGAATATTCATATTATAACAGACTATTTGTAATATTGTCTATGCCCGTATTGAAAAAGAAAAAGATAAAGAAGCATTGAATTGCAAAAGAAATAAAACTTAAAATCCTAACATTTATCAGAGACAAATATAATGATTAAAATGTAAACCAGAAACATAAAACACATGGTTGAAGCTATCTTGCTGAAACTGACTCTACGAAGAAGACAACAATACATGCAAAATTTATCCGGAAAAAGCTCTACTTTGCTCAAAGAAGGTTATTGTTTTAGTTTAATGAACATTACTCTATTATTACCTCAGTATAAGTAGAGTCCAATGCGTAAAGAAAAATAAAAAAGTTATATTGGATGAAAGAGGTAATTAAAGATTAGATAATCAATAGTAACAAACCTATTATTTAATTAGATAATAATCCAATATTGTAAAATTTTTTGAATATAGTAAACTTACTTTGAATGATATTGAATTTGTAAATTTCAGACTTTCAACAACAAAGTCATTTTTCACCTTAGACAAATTCAATTATGCTAAATATATTTCTTCAAATTCCATACAATTAAAAATTCCCTACAACGATATTTCACAGACGCTATCGTTCTGCTTTAAAATCTGTAAAATAAAATATTAAATATATATATATATATATATATATATATATATATATATATATTGTAACGGTACCACGCGATAATTTTAGTCCTTCAGGGGTTGTTCGGGTATTTTGTTGGGCGCCAACCGAAAAGTCCGTTCGGTGAATTTTCTATCTACCCCCTCCAAAGTCGTTACATGGTATGCCCTGACTAATCCAATCCATTCGGAGCGTGGGGGAGCCACACTTCACGTTCACGCACAAAGAAGCACAACGCATTCACCACATTAATTAAACTTAACAATTTTTTATTCGACACTGCGAAATAATAATATGACACAACACTGCAAGAATAATACTTTCGGCGAAGCTATGGCTTATAACTTCTTGAAGCATAAAGTTAAATTACGACGCACTGAAATTTCACTTACGAAGCACTAAATAACTAAATTACGAAGCACAACTTTTACTTACGAAGCACTAAATAACTAAATTACGAAGCACAAATTTTACTTACGAAGCACTAAATAACTAAATTACGAAGCACAAATTTTCACTTACGAAGCACTAAGTAACTTGGGGAATCCTGCACGGGTGTACACGTGCATTGAACACAGAATTTGCAAGCTTTATCTTGCAAATTAATTTCAGTAATGTTTCGCTCAAATAAATTGTAGAAATTGTAGGCTATCCACGGGTTGCCTATTCTAACTAACAATAACTTGATTTAACACGCCCTATTTCTAACAAACGCATCGAGAATTTGAGGCGCGGCCGCCAATACATCGTCCGCGGCGATCGTCGAGGCCGGGTGCATTGTAGCAAAAGGTTAAAAGAGCGAAACTGCGGCGAGAGAGAGAGATCTTCCTCGAACACCCCGTTTTATAAACTTTAAGAGCGCCGCTGTGTGACGTCACGCGTCGCACAGACCATACGGATAGCAGGATTGCATATCTGCCCAAATAAGGGAGATTACCTCATAATTACCTCACATGGAGTGATAATGCTAATTAACCAATAGAATTACAATGCTTACAACAATTCCAAATGTGGAATGATGGCTACAAGGAAATTCCTAAGAATAGGAAATTTCCAAACTCAAATCAGCTTAATTAAAGCAAAAAGAAAATTAATTCCTTATCAAAATCCTTAAATTCAACTAATCTTAAATTACACAACTACTTAAAACACCTAAATTTCTAACACTAAATTGCATTAAATCCTAATAAGTTACATTTAAAAGATTTATCTCCTAAAATCCTAAATTAAAATAAATTAAAGCCTAAACTAAAATAAAAATCACTGACAACAATTAAAACTGTCCCTAACGAAGTCTTTCGCCATTAGCTTTTACAAAATAATTACTTTGAAATTATTTTTCTTAATTGACATTTCTTTTGTCTTTATAATGATAATAATATTAATATTCTAATATTTTAATAGTTATAATAAATCGACATATGAGTATTGTCACAATATATATATATACTCATTAACAGAAAAAACGACGCACCTAGAAGGAGTTGTGCGATTCTAATGAAATTTAGTATGCAAAGACATTGGGACTACCCATGCAAATGATTAAGCTTTGGTGTCCAATGAATGAATAGCGAGAGCTACAGCGCATCGGAACTGTGCACTCAGCAGGTGTATATAAGAAGCAATTCTCAATCTGATGGTCAAAATTTCTGTTGCATTAGGAGTTAGGATACCTTTCAACAACTGAAAAAAATGCCTCACCACAGGATTCGAGCTCATTATGTGCAACTGTCAGAGTTTGAAAGAGGTCATATCATTGAATTGAAAGAGGCAGGTTGGGCAAATCGGAGAATCGCTCGTCATATGGGTCGAAGTGATGCGGCGATTAGAAGATGCTGGCAGGAATGGGTGGAAAATGGCAGATTTCAACGTCATGAAGGTAGTGGTCGCCCTAGGGCCACAGCAGAGCGGGAGGATAGAGTGATTGTCAGATCAGCTGTCACAGCGCCTGAATCATCGTTATCAACCATCACACGTACCCGCAGACGAGTGTCCACCATGACCATTCACAGATGGCTGAGAGAGCGACATGTACGCTCGTACCGACCGCCATAATGTTTCATTATATAACAAAATTCATTATATAACAAATACAAAAATTAGAAAGACAATAGAAAGCCTATGTATTCGAAATTCGAAAGAAAAAAAATCTCAATAGATGCGATGGAGTTAAAGTTAGTGAAAATTTAGTAAAATTGGCTAGAGAAATGATTAACAAAAAATTTGTAACTTCTAACAAAAAGGTAATAATCGAAAAATTAAAGTGTTAATAGGCTTTCTATTGTCCATCTAATTTTTTGTATTCGTTTGATAAGAATTTGTGATTATTAATAATGTGTGATTGTTATATTGTAGATTATGATCTTTTATTATTATTGTATTGACGTTTTTTTAATTGTTAATATCAATATTTTAAGTTCATTGTTGTAATAGAATCTCGTCAATTTATTATTATTGTAAAAAGGCTTGAAAAAGAGGAGACGATTAATTTTTTATCTCCTTGAAAATTCGTTTTTTCAGTTAATAAATGTAGTTTGACATTTATTTTCTGGTGTTATGATGTTTAATAATATTTATTATAAAAGAGAAGATTTAAGGAAGAAGTATGGTTTGTTTGTATGTTTTTTTTCTATTCTTCGTTAGGACCAATTAACTGCAGATCCACTCTCATCTATCCATGAGTAATCTTCGAAACCTCTTATCATTCTTACAAATATTCAGAGCAGGAATGGTTGCAAACCTCTATAAAGCTTTTAATATTGTAGCTATTAAATGATATAATACTAGTGCCATAGATAGATGCAGCCTAAAAAAGCTACGATAGCTTCTGTAGCTCAGGCCTGCATTTTTAATATAAGAAGAGAAAACAAGCTTTTGAACCCAACATTCACAGGAAGCATCATAGCAGGAATATACCCATCTAAAGAATGTAAGGAATGTGTCCCCTGTAGTAGCCACGAAAGTGGAAGTAAGCTTTTTTGTTGTTAAAAAAAAAGCATTTTAAAAGTTGCCAAACATAACGCCTAACTAAAAAAAAATTCAGTTGCAACAAGAAAAAAAAACCCAACTTAGAAAGCTGCTCTCTTCGAACTGTTATCAGAGGCAGTCCTCAACTAGAAGTGCAAGAAAAGTGTAATGTTCTAAATTTATGATCGCACAAATATTTCTAATAAGTTTCAAACATGTTAGAAACATTACATCATCTGCTTCCAAGCAAAGCTCAAAAGAAACCTAGGGGCATGACTAAACCTGGGCTTCGTTTAGGAAAGTTCTGATAAATAAGTGAAGATTATCTTGATGCAAAATTTAATAATGACAATTTCATTTTAATTAATATACTAGAGACGATAGATTGAACTTCTTCTGAAAGGTAATTTTTATCACTTTTTAGGACATAGACTTTGCGAAAAGGGGCATTAATAAATTGTTGTGAGAATAATGTGAGAATTCTCTTATTAACTCTTAACATTAATGGGCTTAAATTTAAAGAAGTAACTCTTGAGAGTTAAAAATGCTAAGAAAGTTTCTAAACTACCTTAAGTCTGCTAAAGTCATCAAAAATGTCAATAATTAAGCCTTATACCGGGATAGATAAGAATTTTTTTAAGGATCCTTTCTATTCCAAAGAAAAAGAAAGAACCTGCAAAAGATACAGACGAACTGGAGATCATGGAAACTATGAGTTATCAAGCGTCCATGAGATCCAGATGGAGCTTCGCAGAGTAGAGCTTCCAGCCAAGAAGTGATGACTATCTACAACAACCACACATCAGCCATGGGGGAGGAAAAATTCCTGTGATTCAATGTCACCATGACAACAATCTCTCGTATTTAAAAACACCTCCATCGCGAAATATAAATATATATATATATATATATATATATATATACACATTGAGAAAGGAGACCGAGGGTCTGCTCCTTGCTGCACAGAAACAGGCCCTTCAGACCAATGTTATGAAGGCAAAAATACAAGGCACAAGCACCAACAGCCTCTGCAG
>JAFIDM010075281.1:0-22310 GCA_023159025.1 Thereuonema tuberculata | reverse complement strand
TCTCTTTTGTTCAGGTGCTGATTTTCTTTTCTCATTAACTTATATCCCAGCACGTTAAATTTCTTTATTATAATGCATTGAATTATTTCAATAAATAATTTTATAATTCTATTTCCTCAAGCAGTTACACCAGCTAACATTATGGCTGGATTTAGAGTGTCAGGGATTTTCCCATTAAACCCAGAAGTTTTTATAGACGCAGAGTTCATGCCATCATACTTTACTGACAGACCTGCTCCGACTGAACGAAATTCTGAAAACACTTTCACTCTTGAACAGACTTCAAATTTACCCAAAAACCATACGACTCAAACAGGTCCAATACTTATTCTACCCAAAGCACGTCCCTTACAGCTGTTTCTTCTACATTGAAGGAGGTTTTCACATCCCAAGAAGCTGTTCCTTCGAGATCGACGCAAGCTTTCATGTCCAAGCATGGTTAACTGCACAAGGTGCAAAAACTGGGCACACGAAGCTTGTATAAAGGGGGATTATCTGTTTTTTGTTTGTGTTCATTGTAACAGGGACGATGATGATTATTTTCAGAAGTAGGCCTAGATTTAAAATATTGGTTTAGTCTACTATATTTCTATTCATTCATGCCATAATATGTATCAAATAAATTTGTATTAAAGAAATTATTAAAATTTAAATGGAAACTCAGTTTTATCACTAATTATGATTATTTTAGATGTATGAGAAAACATGCCCCTGTATGATTTAAGTACGTTGGAAAACTTGCCCCGTATACGGGGCATGTTTTCGCACGTCATGCGACTGCAATTAACACTATCTTCACAAAAACTCCTTATGAAATTATTAAATCTAGTTATATTAGGCTGTAGAGCAAGGTTTAAGGAGTAAAATGGTACCAAAAACTCCTTAAAAACTGTAACTGAAAAAATACAATAATTAAAATTAAAAAAAGTGAGAAAACCTGCCCCGGTCTCCTCTACATGTTAACAGTTTATTCTCATGCAGATGGCCACTTTCAGCAGGATAATGTGCCGGTGCACAAAGCCCGCATCACTATGGGATGGTTTGAGGAACATGACGATGACTTTTCCTTACTGCAGTGGCCCGCTCAATCCCCGGATCGCAGCCCGATTGAAAATTTGTGGGATGAGCTACAACGGGCTGTTCGTTCCAGGCCTACACCTCCATCAAATCTTCAGGAACTGCGTGACACACTCATGTCTGCATGGTACACATTACCTCAACAACGTTTTCAGCATTTTATGGAATCCATGCCTCGACGAATTCAGGCTGTTTTGCGGGCTAAAGGAGGTCCAACACACGCTACTAGGTAGGTATATCTAATAAAGTGGCCGGACATTGTATAATAAGATTTTACAATATACATTACTCAGTTTACATATTTAGTGGATCTATTGCTACTTCAGCGCTGTGACGGCATTTGCCCACAAAGAGAAAAGAGGGTAAGAAAAAGGAATGACTATATTTTACAACCAGTTACTACTCAAAATAATGAATATTGTATAAAATACAAATAGGATTTTCTTATGACTAACATTAAGTTGAGTATATGGGTGTACTTTAAAGTTTCTTTTGAATTGAGCTAGAAAAGAGAAATCACAAATTTTCTACGGAATTGTTTTCAAAATATGGGAAGTTCATCTCTTCTTTGTTAGTTAGATGTTGTTTTGGATCAGAATTGACTATATTAATAAGGATGGAAATTAGACTTAATGTAACTGAAGGACACAATTCCTTACTAATTGTTTAGGACCCGCTGAAGCTTGACTAAGTTTGACAGAAACGTATATTATTTTAATTTTTACTAAATGACATTATTTTTCCATTTTACCCAGATAGTTAAATTTGAAGCTTTTTATCCGGGAATCTTAGAAGATGTTTTTAGTACCGTATTTTGTTTATCAGTTTTTGTTAAATTTAGAGCAGGTTCCCCATATGATTTTATCTAAATACAGATTTGAATTAATTAACGACTATTGTAGATTTAGTAATATTTTCCTAGGAAGAAAATAAAATTTCTAATGAAGTCAAAATTTTTGAGAATTTATAAACGATTTGTTGTGCATGGAAAATACATGAAAGAGTAACTCTAAATATCTGAAAGATATCTGAAGGATCAAGCTTCTTATGCAAGAAGTTTTATATTAATGCCGAGTATTTTATTTCTTTGACAGCAAAACATTTAATCTGTTTTGTTTGAATTTAATATTAAATTATTTGAGGATACCCAAGACTCAAGATAGAAAAATGAGAACGTGCGCTTGAGTTTTTCTGTTTTTTTATCAGCAATCAGAAGAGTTTCATCATCAGCGTAGAAAATGCATTTGAAAGCAAGGGATATAAGAATAGGATCCAATTAGTTAAAGAGAAGACGAGGAGCAAAGGATAGATCCTTAGGATAGACCTCAGGAAGTCTATGTTCTAATGAGGAATAGATACTGTCTTTGCAATAGATGTGAAGAGTTCCACGATAGAGATAGACTGATTTTATTGAGGAAACAGTGATCAACTTCCTTCAAGTTGGGAAAATTAACATTTCCTTCTACGTTATTTACGAAGATGCTCTTTTGTTCATTACAGATGAAGCCACTCACATTTGGCATCCACAACATATTTCAAATGATCACAGAAATGTAGATATTGAATTGGAGCAAAAACCGATCCATAGACTTTTTAGATATCCACCTTACACGGGTGGGGAATTTCATATGTTCTAGTGTTTATCGAAACGTAACCTCTCCTGAAATTACTTTGAGTTTTAATTCCAATGTTCTCACTCGAAGTAACGCCAACATCACAGGGCCTTTAGACTTTGTTCTACTGAAATACTATTCTATAATGAGCTACGTAATATTTCCCGTATCCTACTTGATAACGATTATCCACAATGATTTCATTTCCGACGCACATTGAACTAGTCTGGTCAAAACAATTAGTGGATCAAGAGAGGAATAGTAGAAACGATATTATAAATCATGTAAAAGTGATTTTTTTTTGTAAGTGAAATATCATTCGGACACTGGTTCCACCAATGCTGATTCCTGCCCACAGCATCAGTCCAACATCACCATATTGAGATGTTTCTTGAATAAAAGCGGGGTTATATCGTGTTCCAGTTTTCTTCAGAACAGAACTCGTCGATTGTTAGGCTAGAGATTGAATCGCGACTCATCAGAGAGCAGAACCTGACACCATTTGGCGTGCTCACAATCGCGATACTCCTCTTCCCAGTTTCTATGGACTGTACTGGGTTGTGCAGTTAATGGGGGACACAGTATGGGCCTATGTGCACAGAAGGCGACTGCGGATAGTTTGAGGTGACACTCTGCGACCTGTTGCTGTTTAAAGGTGAACGTTGATGTCCCATTTCATTCTGCCTTCTTTTGCGGTGGGCTGTTAACAAGATGTAATGGACGTCCCTTGCTGTAGTTGCTCTTAGATGACCTTGCCCTTGCCTTCCTCGATCATTTCCTGACTTGAAACCAAGTCCATAGTCGGGAAATTACATTTTGAGACACTCTACTTCTACCTCCTTCCTATGGGTCTCCACGCCATCGATTTTGGTAAATCACACTGTTGCGGCATTATACCTCCTGCCCATTTTCCTAAACACTGAACTTTTACTTGAGTTCCAATTCAAGCTTCAAATGGAAGAAGTTGAATATATTTAATAGTGATGCTACATTATTATTCAAAATTTCAAATTATTTTTGTTATCTTTTTTGTTCAGGTAATTTATCTAAATTTATATCATGAAAACTTTAAATAATTTCAGCTGAACGATATTAGCACCAACCTCTGCATTAAAACGGATCGGCCTGTCACTAAGCAACTAACGGATCTTCAGAGAGGCGACCATCTGTAAGTAGATATATGTAGTCATTCTATCTCCTAATATAATTTTTATAGGAAATACTGCTAATTATTTACAGGACGAGAAAATCCAAAAGCGAAAGATTAATACTATTCACATGTAACTCTTGCAACTTTTATTTAGTTTTAAATTTATTTATTTAGGCTGTTTAACCTTTTACCCTTCTAGAGCAACACAATCCAGATTCAGAACTTCTGCTTTAGTTCAAAGTTCTATGGCAAAAGTAGTTGGAAGATGAGGATGCAAGCATCTAAAATTCTTGTATAAATGCTAAATTGTATTATATCTTGTTATTAAATTTATATTTATAATGTGCAATATAATGGTTGTTATTTCTTCAGTTTCCTTTAAAATCATGATAAATAGAAAACACAATTACAATAAACGAAATGTCTTAAACCACCATCAGTCAGAAAATTCAAATTAACTTTTCAATTTTTAATGAGACATCGTCCAAATTTTAACAAGGTAGGGATAGCGATTAGTAAACCAATCACAATGCTTCGCAACGGCTTCTGATACGTAAAAGTTTTATTCCAGAACTTGTTCATTTTGTCATTTTTGTTTAATTTATGTTGAATTATTGCTTTAATTTACTTATTATTATAAATGTGATTGTTGCGAATGCAAAAGGCGCAATTGTTGCGATTATTGTGATTGTTTTGATTGTTGCTAATGATTTTATTGTTGCTAATGATACCTGTTCACAGACGGACAGACAAACCGGGATTATAAGACTTCTGATACTTGTATCAGAAGCCTAAAAAATATTGTAATATAAAATTCTGCTGATCACAAATTTTAAATATTAATTGAAAAACATAAGACAACTTTCCTTAAAATGTATTTTTATATTATTTAGTTATTAAAACTATAAAGAATTTCCTTGTATTTTTATTTTTTATAATTTCTCAGGTGTAAGATCAATTGAGAGCATGATTTTTTCCACTTTTTTTCTGACAAGAAAAATAATTAATCGCTTCAAAATAATTGATGGGTTTTGACAAAATAGTGCAAAAGGAATTGATGAGACAGGTTGATTTTGTGCAATGTTTCCAAAGCATAGATTATAGGTTTGATAGATAATAGTTGGCAGTACTTTCTGTGGTATTGCAATTATTTCGAATGCAACAGCTTCCACCGATTAGAACTTCGTATAAGTAAAATAAACGTGTGATGTAAAAAGAGTTGGCTTTAGAGCGCAAAGAATGTCAACAGAAGAATCAATTTACATACATTAGCCATATAGATAGTATATGCATCATCTTCATCGTAGTCCATAATTTGATCTTGTGCATTTAGCATATATAGGAGAGCGAACGTTTCCCAAGAGTTCGGTCGACGATTTCTGCCTCTTCCATCTTTTGTGATGCAAAATTTTGAAATATTCTAATTATAAAGTGTTTACAAGTTGAAGGAGCACAGTTTGAGAACATCATCTAACTTCTAAACACCTTTTATTTATGTAAACTACGTTTGTATCATACACCATCCTTTACTTGTTATACCATAAATCCCTACGGTGAGCCACTTTTGCCTCACCTGTATTAGTTCTTTCATATAATGGAATTGTGGACACAGTGCAGGAAACACACAACCTCGAATTTTCTTATACAATTGCTATATCTCTTATTCGAGGCATTCTCCATCTTCATCTTCTTCAATACATTCTAATTCTTCGTCGTCTTCTTCTTCATCTTCTGCTTCAGCAGCTTCTTCACCTTCGGGAGGAGGAACTGGCAGCAGTAGGCACACAATGGCGCCTCCTTCGTGGGTGGGACAGTTTGGTTCAATGGGTCCCTTTGGCTCATCCCTTTGGCTGCTGAAGCAGAAGATGAAGAAGAAGACGACGAAGAATTAGAATGTATTGAAGAAGATGAAGATGGAGAATGCCTCGAATATGAGAAGCCCCCCAGTAAACCCGGCAATTGCTATATCTGTTGTCTTCTCGTAATATTACGAATTTTATAACCTTCCTGATGATTTTGATACTGTATTTAAAGGACTATAAATATTTTATCTACATTTGATATATTTATACCAATGTGCATCCAGTTTTTTATACAACCAATAGTGAGTTTCAAAATAGCTTACTGAGTTCAATTAGAAATGGAGTAATTATTATTCACATAAGATAAATACAAGGCATCTTCCTAAGTCATTTATACAAGGGTCAGTCAATAAGTAATGCCTCGTATTTTTTGTCTCCTTAAATAAATTAGTTAAGTGAAAAATTTGAATTTGGCGCAATTTTTCAAACCTTCTTCTTTAATCCACTACAGTAGCAACTTCCTGCATCTATAGGTGGCAGCATTGCATCAGCTTGCAAAATGGCTGACATCTATATTCGAATTAGACAGGGTTCTGTGATTGAATTCTTGAATCCGGAAGGTCAAACGCCCATTCGCATTTATGAAAGGCTGAAAAATGTGTACGTGATGCAACAGCAACAGCACTGTTAGACGATGGGTTCGTCGCTGTAAAGAGGCTGAAGGGCAAACACTTTGATGACGATTAGTTGACAATTGGGGTACAAAAAAAATGGGTACTAAGAATGTTAACCGACCAGAATAAAGAGACAAGGAAAACAATCCCCTCCGAACACTTGCAGCGCTTCCATTTAGGGGAGAGTAGTTTCTAGAAAAAATTGTGACCGCAGACAAAACGTGGGTTCATTGTTTTGAAGCTAAATCGAAGGGGCAGTCAATGGAATGGCATCGCACAAACTCACCGAGGAAGAAACAATTCAAAAATGTGCGATCGGCAGGGAAAGTTATGGCGACAGTGTTTTGGGATGCAGAGGGTGAGATTATGATTGATTTTTTGGAGCAGGGATGCACAATAAACTCTGTCCAATACGTCACAACCCTCGAAAAGCTTAAAGCACGTCTTCAGCGAGTTCGCCCAACAAAAGCTATGGCGGATGTTCTTCTTTTGCATGACAATGCAAGGCCACACACCAGTCGTCACACCAGTGAAGAGATTTTGAAAATTGGATGGAAAGTCTTGCCTCATCCCTCATACAGCCCTGACCTAGCACCATCAGACTTCAGTTCGGGCCGCTAAAGGGAGCTCAACGTGAGATTCACTTTGAAGATGAGGAGGCCATGAAAACGTCCGTGCGTCAATGGCTTAGGAAGCAAGACCACGCCTTTTACCATGCTGGAATACATGTCTTTGTTAAAAGGTGGATCAAAACTGTGGAAATGTACGGAGATTATATTGAAAAGTGACAAATAAATCGTCAATGTTGTGGTTTTCAAGCTATGTAATTGCATTTGAATTTCTTGACAATTAAAAGGAGAAAAAATGTAGGAGGCATAACTTATTGACTGACCCTCGTATATTCCAACCTTGTATTGTAAAGTTATTTAAAGTTTTTAAAGTTATTACACAATTATAATTAAATACAAAGAACACTTTTGTAAAATATGCCTTCAGGTACTATTTCGCAGACCACCTAATGCTTGTTCCATGAACACTAATCTTCGGCAATGATAGAGATTCATCCGCCTCTTGTGATGGAGAGACTCTAATCCGTAAAAATGTATTCAAAGCTTCAAAAATCTTTGGTGAAGTATGTGGGCCCTACATATACTAATTTTAAGAGCCTAATTTTGCTAGGAAAGAATGCTAAAGGGCATTTATGATTATACAAGTACAATAGTTCCTTGGCAGTCATATCTTATTAATACAAAATTTTTGGCACGTGACACAACACGTCCGTCTTTGGATACTAACAGAAGGTATCTAGTAACGTACGCTCAAAGTTTATTGGCTAACACTACTTTTAAAACGACTCTACTATGGTATAGTAGAAAATGGATTAGTCTTAAAATAAAATTTTAAAAATAGAATTTAATATTACAATTGAAATAATAAAAATTAATTTTTAATAATTTCACCATTCAGTCAGTGAAAAGGTAAAATTTCAGGTCAAAAAGTCAGTGAAAAGGGTTTTGCTTTTCTTCGAGTTGGAAATTTTAGTGTAATACTGATGTCAATAGTCTAATGGGTCAAAATTTGACAATGAATTATCTATTGTCTGATATCTTAAACATACCGTTAATTTTTTAGCCTTGTTAAATAAATAGTCTTTGAGTTGTAATGATCAAATAATATCTGACAAAGTCCTAATTTTTTTAAGGGGCCTCGGCCTCTATCGATAGCTATCAACAAAAATACGCCTAATTGCTATGTATAATATGTGTATTACTTGTCATTCAGTGGTATTCAGTGTATTTATATGGCAATGCAATTGTTAAGAATGTGCAACACCGGAAGGCTGTAATGGTTACTATAATACAATTAACTATAAGTTCTTATAATTTAGCAGAATAATTAGAATTTGATAGAGAAGTGTTTTATTAAGTTGACTCTGTTCCCATATGTACGAACCTTTTTTGAATACTTTCTGTTAAGGCAATGCGTTATATCTCGTCTTTTCACTACAAACAAACTTTGCGAGGTAGTGTCGAGATTTAGTGATTCATGAGCAAAAGCTTCCACAGTCTCTGTTTTAAAGGCACAAGGGGCAAATCTAATTCGATTGGAGGATCAAACATTTTCAGTTAAAATGATAAGTTTTCGTCGGTCCTGACCAAACTTTTGCGCGCGTTTGCTCTAATTTGTGGTCAGTATGTCAAAACGAATTAAAACTTTGTCAAAAGCGATGTATCCACAGCGGTGCTGTAATGAAAAGAAGAGCAAGGCTCTTAACTGGCGTTTGAAAGACACGCTGACTACATTAAAATGGGAAATCGAATTAATGAAATCCAAGAATGAGCCAATTCAAACAGGAAATCAAATCATAGCCGAACTGGGAACTCGGCCCGTCTTATGGCCTTGTACGTTTCCCTTTCTACTCTTGGGATCGATAATTCTTGCGCACTTTCGTTGGGGGATTAATGTCTTACTCTTCCAATTATAGCTGTCCAACCCTGAGGGCGCTGCGTTCGTCTTCTGCTTAATTTTTATTGGTCGACAAATTCGGAGAGAGTTTCAAATCGCTTCAAGTTTCTAAAAGGTAATTCCGCCAGGACTGAACAGAGCGATTGTTCATTAATTGGACCGTTCGTTTTATCAACAAAGTGATTTGCAAAAGTTCCGGCCTCTTATAGGATTTACCAAAAGCTCCTTCCCCTCTGCAATTTTTCAGAATTCTGTTTGTAAACTATTCAAAAATTACATAGCTTTTAGTTGAGTTTTAAATAACAAAAGTTCTACATAATAAATTGCAGGTACAAACAAACGATTATCTTTTCTAACTTACTGTAAAAATGAAGAACTTTGTAGACAACTCGGATCAAAATCATATTAAAAACAAAAAGTAGTTATTAAGTTAACTAAGACGTTTATTAAGAAAATGGATATTAAACAATTATACATAAATGTTGTTACTGTTTTCGATCATCTTAAGATAAAAATTAAAATCTAAAATTATACGAAATTTTACTTCTGTTACTTGCCTTGTAAGTTAAATATGCCCCTTTCTAAAGTCCCCTTGTTGTTTATTTCTCCTGTTAATAGATAGAATCAGTCATTCTTGTCACAAATTCACAGATCTGGGAATCTTTTTTAAGCATAACAATGAATAAGACAGTCTAATTAGATGATCAGGTTAATTAGATAAATTGCTTGATGACACTCTTCAAACATTCAATCTTGTAAGTCATTCGCACCGTCTTCTCCCATCATTTTGGAGACCTCCTATGGAGAATGAAGTCATTTTTTCGAAATCAAAGGTCCATTGATTGTATAAAGAGGGATCCTTTACATTAGGATGTAAACTTTACTAGTTTTCTTGAAATCGTTGCCATCCATCCGAGATTTGCTTGAACTTTATTGCGACTTTAGCTTTGATTGAAGTCTTTCTAACCCTACGATTCCACAATTAATTAAGATTTGCATATAACGCTGTGCCAAATTATTGGAGAAATAAATTTCGATTGTGAACTTATTTCTCACAATAAATGTCTTAAAATACTTAGATTAGAACAGTTGTCATATTTCAATAGTAACTTCTTTAAGAAATGCTTCCCCGATAAAAAAAAAAAAAAAGAAAAATAAAAAAGATGAAATGTGAATTTTGTGATAGTTTTTTAAAAAGATCTTGTGCTTCAATATATATATTGTTAAGACATTTGTGTTAGATGGAGTTTTTCAGAAATAAATTAATTTATTAAAAATTTATTATTTGTGTATTATTTATTTATCATAATGTACTATATAGAGAAAATGAATAAATAGCAATGAATAAACAAAGAATAAACAATTTATTTTCTGGTTTCCTTAAATTCTAGAAAGTCTCATTGTCTTTTCTGTGGTAACAAACAATTAAAAAATTACAAGAATTTAACGTTCCCAGAAATTAGTTATAATTAAAAATTAACTTAAAAACACACATTAGTTAAAATAGTAAAACATTTAAAACCCAGTAACTAGTTGTTCCGACTTATTTAACACCTGCAGTACTATATGTGATGTATATTGCCACAACCACACTTGCCTTCAATGCAGGAGAATCGAAAAGATCATTGTCCACCAGACTCAAAGAACATGTCTATGCCGTCAGCAAATGTAATGCCAATTATAACACAGCTTTGCATGCTAATAAATTCAATCGTATCCTTAATATTGAGAAATCGATCATTTTGGGAATTGGAAATGGCATCTTTTTAACGGAAGTTCCGTAAATCCCTTACCATTCTGCTTAAAGACTGTTATAATGAACATTTATCTATCAATAGTGCCATCACTTACGGTCTTCATTTACAGAAATAGTTCATATTTGGGTGGTATTCCTTCCTTTTTTTCCCCCTCGGTTGAAAAAGGGGTGACCCTTTTCGCTATTTGCCGAATATATCTGCATTCCCTCATTTAATAGATTTGACATGCTCCCTTTGGTCGGTTTACGATCCTTTTTCCTATTTAATGGCATCACCTTATTTTGAATCCTCAGTCTGATAATAACTTCTGAAATTCTAGAAATCGGAACAAGTTGCTAGATTTAAAAATGTTTTAATATTTTAACTAATGAGTGTTTTTAAGTTTACGTTTATTTATAAAAAAAATTACATTTTCTGCAAATTTTCTCTACTCGTGATACCCAACAAATCTTATATTTGTTATATTTGTTGACATATTTTTTTGAAGATCAATTAGTGATGGATAAAATCCTATGAGTTAAAAGACCTCCATTATCCTCACACAACATAATCTCTAGACTTTTTCGTAGCTTTCATTGTTGAATTAAAAGATGATTACATCAATACTTTAATTGATTTGAGACATGGTACAATCCATTGACTTATCAACAATCATTTATCCCTCTTCTTTCGATATCTCGAGAATAAAGTTTACGAAAATTGTGTCTTAATTTCTTGAAGGTTGTTAATTTAGTAGTACAACATCTATAAGCTACAATTTTTCCATTTTGCAAGTATGTACGCATAAAAAGATCATGAAACATAAAAGAACATCATACAAGATAAGAAATTCATGGACGTCCAGCCCTTTGAACTCCGTTTGCATTATTAAATCAATTGTTAAATTCCTTTTAAGATTCAAGAATTTAATAGTGAAATGGTCTATGTTTTAAGCACATGAAAAATACTCAGTCATCAACAAGATTTTGGATTGTTCAAACATAGGTCTAATTTTTAAGTGAAATTCTTAACCTTTCATTATAGATTTCGTATAGTTTCAGTTTCTATAAATATCAAATCATACAAGTCATTAGAAAATACTAATGACATCAAAAATGGTAAAAAATAATTAAAGACAATAAAATAAAGTGGATTCTTCTCTTCTGCTTGAATTTTTCACTTCTTCAACCGGAAAATGAAATATTTCAAATGTCGTCTTTGTCCCATTTTGTTCAATGTCTTCAAATACTTCCTGTGTAGTTCTAATTATTTAAATGTAATAGAGCAATCAGTGAATTTAAGTAATATTTTTTGTTTTGCTTTAAATGACTAAGACTAAGCTAAATTTAAATTTGTATAGTACTTAAATATTAAAGCGTTATTCAAAACATTAGGAAATTTATGTTAATTATTCTACTATTGCGGATATCTTCAAAGGATATCTTTAGTCTACTTTCCTAGAAATGTGAGGTTCATAAGCCTTGCGTGTGTGATTCTGCCCCTGATAACTTTTGAATAGATGGATAGAGCTTGAATCTTGGTATGATATTTATGGACAAAAGAAAAGCTAACTCTTGCATTTGAAATGTTTTTCTTGGGAATCCTTAACAAGAAATGAGTGAAATTAGTGAGTGAACGCAACAAAATTCCCATAAGAAGTGTCATAATGGAAACAGTGGATTTCTATTGGTGTCTTAACAATGCAACATTTATTCTTTTACTAATCTATTAGCTTCTGCGTGTATTCGAATGATTAAAATTAACTAGATCAAGAACTTAAATAGCAAGTAAACTGTCATTACTTTTTTATAAATCTCTTTTACAATCTCTTTCTTCTTCCTCAACTGATACCATAACGTTATGGTATATAACGAATTTCAATTGAGGGAGAAGAAAGATTTCTTGTCCTCAATTTAACCAGAAGAAGTTTTCTATTGAAGAAAATGAAATATCGTGATTAAAGAAGGGTTTTTAAGAAGGCATTTTAGTTGTACTGTGTATATCATGATTGAACGAAATACAGTATACAGTATTTATTCACAAATCCAAATGTTACAATAGCATAAAAATCCAAAGTTTGTCAACTCCAAGAGAGACGTTTCTTCTGATAGATATCTAAAACTCAATCTATCTTTAATATTTATCTAACTCCGGGAGCGTTTAATAGCTCCTGTTTAAGATTGTAAACATTTATTAATATTTTAATTAACAATATTATTTTGTAAGTATTATTCTCAAGCTAATTTCTTATTGATTAATAATGTTATTAGGATCATAATTTCAGTCAATTTGAAAACAACTACTGTTCGGTTTTGTTTACGAGAGCCTTCAACGCTTTTGCGCACGCGTCAGGTCTCCTTCGATTTCATGAAAATAGGGGTGAGAAGGAATAAAGAGAGGGGATATTTACTTTTTATCAGTGTTAGTTTACTAGTAGCTGAGTTCTATTTGCGCTTTTTGGGAAAGAATTATGGAAAGAATAAATACTATTGCAAAAATAATAGATACTAAAAGAAAAACAGGTCTTAGGAAAGTACCTATCTCAGCGTATCACCCCTTTGCGGAGTAGAATCGTCTGTGAGTCGTAGTTCACGCTTTTGAAAACGATCAGTAATTAAGCGTGGGCCAACCAATACGCGATCCTCTTTTTATAACTAGGTCAAGTTTAGTGTTTGGTGTACATTAGTTACGAACTGAGAAATATTTTACGATAGAAACAGTTTAAGGTTCATAATTTTTATATTATATTTAATCAATGTTTCAGTTACTACAGTCATATGTTCTTGCAGCACTTAATTATCAAAATTTTGTGTTAATGAATTTGATGAAATTACTGTGAATTTTTAAAGAAACACAACATAGCAAGTATTTTTTTCGCATGGTAGATCGAGGCCTTTCGACATTAACAATAATAATTTACAAGTGAATTGTGTTATATAAAAAACTGAAACGATTGTTTTCGTGCTACCAATTAACACAGTTAAATGAAGAGCATTGTAAAAATTAAAATAATTATTTTAAAGAATTAAATAGATAAACATTAGGTTTATTTTAGAGAAACTGCTTCATAAATCTAGATTATTGTAATAGAGAAAGTTGAACTTTTTTCCTTTAGATTTTATAGAAGAAAGAAAAATAACATGAAAGTAATAAAAATTGCAGTAAAATAAAAATAAAGGAAAACCTGAAACTTGAAAATTTCTTTTTCTTTTTCTTTTTATATATGTATTCCTAGAGAAAAACCATAAATCTAATCATGTAAATTCGTACACGAGAAGAGGCAAATAAAAAGCAGTCAGTGATCAGAAACAACATCTCGACTCGTTTCATGTTAAAGCAATATCTGCGTAAGAGAAACTTTTCGTATTAGCGCTGCTTTTTTCCCGTTTCGGGATTTCGTTGTAGAGTGAACGCGAAAAGAAGGAACGATACGAATACGTCGAGCGGCCATTTCCATGCTAAGATTATTCGTCGCTTATTAAATAAGCAGGCAATCTTAAGCCAGCGGGGATCAGCTCGGGTTCTGTCCGAGTCCGCTGCTAATCACCGGCCAATGCAATGCAATCCTTCCCTAATCCAGTCGGCGAAGAGCGGGAAACGACTTAACAAGATCAACTTTATGACATAAGAGTTGAAGTCCCTCCCTGTATCGAATGGTAACTGTAATGGATACTTTGCTTTCTAATGACTTGATAATTCGAAAAGGAAACTGCACAGCGTCTTCAAGAACCATCGAAGCTCCTTTTGGTTGGAAACGTGGGTCTCTGGCGACCAAATGACCACTTTCTCCAACGAAATTAGAACTTTGGATGCTCTGTGTGGGCGGTGGTCATCGGACATAATTTCATTTACTTCTCTAATAACAAAGACGAAATTGGAATGGCAGGAAATACGAAATTCTCAGTTTTTAAAAGTTTGATGGAACTTTTCGATATATTTTTTTCTAATTCTAATAAGTCTCTTTATAAAGTCTGATTTTTCTGTTTCTGATTGACTCCATGTGCTCTACTATCTTCATTGTTAATAAATTAAGAAATAAATATTTATTTATAAAATTCTTTACTTAAAGACCAAATATTAGTGTAACATCAATAAATGCCTTTTTAAGAATCTTTTAAAAAAGATAATAAAACGCCTGATATTTCAGTAAGTTTGCACAAGAGGTCATTTTTAAGAAAGTGGTAGTAACATACATTCATGAACCTTTTCTTGTTTTTATCTTATATAATTATAATTGCATAAGTACAATGTTATCTTTATAAATAAAGTGAATAGATTGGAAAAAAAATGTTTTTTTTTTACTAAAATGCACATTTTAATAAAGAAGTTTTTAAGGTTCACTTTTTCCCATGGATTAAGCCATGGATTCCCATGGTCGATTAGATGAAACTGAAAAATTCGAAACTTAAAAATCGATTACATTTTTGTTAAGCCACAATAGCACTAAATTTTATTAAAAAACTTGCAAACATTTCTTCTTTCGAAATGTACAAAAATTCGAAGAAGAACAGGAAGATAGCTTCCATTGACAAAAATAAAAAAAAACAGATAAAATTATTAATTTATTACGAGAAACAATCATGTCTATTCGGAAATTTGACGATACTGCTTCTGAAGAAATTGTGGGGGTAGGGGTATTTTCGTTGGTTTAACGAAAATAAAAATTTTCCAACGAAAATAAAAACAAAACTACAAAACTTATGACTTAGATTCCAGTTTTCAATACTTCACAATTTTAAGTTCAGATTTTTCAAGCTATTTTTAAACATCCAACAATTTACACAGAAATCCACTCTCAATCGTCTGCTTTTCAATGTCCATTTTCTACAGCACTACAAAAGAGATGCTATAAGATAAGGTGGCCAGGCGTCCCGATTTTGGCGGGACAGTCCCGATTTTTAACAATTTCTCTCGCGTCCCGCGGCGTTTTAAAAAAGTCCCGATTTTTTCCTTGGTTATTGAATTCCTTATTTTTTTTGATTGTCGAACTGGAGATTCGGTTTTTTTTTTTGTTTTTTTTTTTGGTCGTTGAATTGGAGATTCCGTTTTTTTTTTTTTGGTTGTTGAATTGGAGATTCCGGGTTTTTTTTTTTCTTTCCGGTCTTTCCCCTCCCCCTACCCCGGTCAATGGTGTCCCGCTTTGCCAATGTAAAAATCTGGTCACCTTATATAAGAGAACACACAGGGCTTCAAAACAGACCCTCCTTTGATAAATGAGGCCATCAATTAGTCAAATACTGCTGTAAAGTTCCAAGATATTAAAAAAAAAGTTAGTATTTATAGAAAAAAATACTTCATAATTATTGTATTATAATCATAAAAAATAATGGTTGCTCAGTTTATCAACTTCCTCCTTGCAACGATTATTCAGCGAAATAGTGTAGAGCAATTGTCCCTCTTTGGAAGCTGAAGAATACCTAAGAGATTTAAAATTATTTTAAATTAAAGTATATTTTTTTAACTTAATTTTTTTTGTAAGTTAATTTTGGGAAAAATACAAAAAGGAAAAAAATACCTTTGAAGTCGTCTGGATAGTAATTACGTACATTTAAAAATATTTATTTAAATTTAAATTTTAAAACAATGAATTGTCAATCTCATTGGAAAAATAAATTCAGTAAGTTTTTAAAATTGTAATTAAAATTCTTGATGATGATTATTTTTGACTGGAACTATTTCAATATTCACAATGAAAAGAAATTCTAGTTTTGCTTTTGCCTTTAAAAAGCAGAGAATCCAGTGTTAAACGCCTTGAGAGTAATTCGTGTTTCAATTTGCAGTCGTATCTTACCCGAGTGCAGCAGCCGAAGCGACATAGAGGTTTGAAAGATTCGTTTTCGGCGGCAAATTTAATTAGTGCTTGTCTCTCCTGTATGGAATATAAGCGTTTGTCATTCCGTTGCTGTCTTCGTCTTCTGCCTCACTTGGTGGCTCGGTCCAATGAACGCTGGCAGCGTTCCTCAACTGAGAAGGTGGGCTCGCGCTGGCAGACTGTCACGATCGTATGCAGATGAATTCCTCGCTACTGTAAGTCGATCTCTAAAATTTATGTATGTCACTCACTTTCTAGAAAGATCAATCTGCCTTGAATAATTAAATAATACTGACTACATTTGGAATATAATTGGACACTCAATTGTTACTTTATTTCTTTAGGATAGAACCTTAAACTTAGTCTTCTTTGAAAATCTGTTCAACTACTACAAGATTGAAGACTGCAAATAGAACACATCAAATTAGACAATTCTTTTGAAGGTTGACTCATTAATAACTAAGATTTAATACATTTTCTTCTTAAATTTTCCTTTCTCTATCTTTCACCATTATTATTTATTACAACCTTGCAGCAGCAATTGTTTGCAGCGATGTTTCTTTCAAAAATCATATTTTTAACAACTTAAATAATGTTGTTTCAGAATTTCATTGTAAATATTCTTTAATTTTATATGTTTCATGTTCTATTTTACTTAACTTAAATAATTTTATGTGATTATGGAAATTCATGGTTGTATAGGATCTACTGCAAATCCTGGACTTACGCTATCAATTTCGTTCTGAAGATATTGGAGTTGAAAAGTCTAATAGTAATTAATACGTTGCATTTTTGAAAAGCAATTAAAACTAAAATTCTATTTACTGAAAGAAACTCTGATAAATGAAATTCAGAATCCAATCCAATAAAATAGTAGTTCCCTATCTCCAAATGTTATCTTACGACGTTGCTGGTCGTAAGTCGAGATACTTCAACCACGAATCTGCTTAACTTGAATCTGTGTAACTCGAAGATATATTATACACTAATCTACAGAAGCACAACCTCAAATAAAATAAGTTTAATTAATAAATCGCTACAATGTTCTACATGATATCATTTCTACATGTGCATTTGTAGACAAAATAAGGTATTCAATATTCTAACAACTGCATTCGATCTCATCTACAAATTGTATTTCAAACCACATAATAGCACTTCAATGTAAATTTACATCAGTTTTATGACTTTGATGATTTCTACTGATCTTTCAACATTTTCTTACTTAAAATAGTCATTCAGCTTCATTGTTATTTCTTAAGTTTTTTTTTTTCTCAAGTCGTTAACTAGTTAAGATTATCTATGTAATGTTATTACTTATTAAGCAAATTGGCAAAGTTTTATTGTTTTTTATAATTTTCTAAACTATTTCTATTTACTAAACAAAATCTATTTATCAGATTCCATTGATATGACCAATCAAAGCACGATTAAAACACACACATATTTGGCGTTGCAAATGTTTGTTTAGATATTTCTACTTCAATTATTGTTTATTCTAATTGATGAATCTCTTCTGTAGCCATTTTCCCCCTTATTTCGTCTGCTGTGTCACGTTCCATATATTCTTAACTCTTTTGCCAGTATTTTGATTGACAATTAAAGTGTAAAAGTTGAAATATCAGTTCGCTGATGAAAAACATCTGATGAAAGCTTCCAATAAGGGAAGCCGAAACTGTCATTTAATTTCTAACTTTTAAACAGAAGTGTATTTCTTATTATTTCTTCTCTTACCAGTTCGTTTTCTTGCTCAAGTTCTTTGTTTACCAACATTTCAGTTTTTAAAATTTTTGAATGTAAATTTTACAATTTTTTTTTTTCACCAACAGAAAATTTCCTCAATTTTGAGCCATAAACGAAAGAAAATAGAAATCTCAGTTTAATTTCTATTGTGATAATGGAAGGAAGTTGATTGGGACCTGTTAAAATAAAATAAACTCAATTATTAATTTGAAAACAAATTTGTAATATTTTTCTCTCAGTGTTAGATTTCGTTATTAGAAGTAAATACAATTATTATTTTCAGATTTTATTGGAATTCACCAATATTTAAAAAATTTAAATTCGATAAAATACACACGTTAAAATTTTTTTAGTAAAGGAGAATGGGCAGATCTGCCCCACCACTGTATAACGATAAGATATATAGGCCTACGTAAGGAAAGATCTCCAGAAATCGAACATTTTTTATTATTACGACTTGTCGCAATTATTAGTCCGTTCGGAGTTATATAATTCTAGATATATCTTATCTAGTTGACATCTTAATTCCCGGATTTATTATTTAATTAACATTTAATAATTATTTTCACTAAACAGTAAATATTATTTTTCATTTATTACATGTAAATAATTATTATTTACATGAAATAAATGATAATATTAATTATTAATTACGTATAATAATTAATAAAACTTTGATTAAATAATAAATTCGTCAACTAGATAGTCACATCTAGACTTATATAACTCCGGACGGACTAATAATTGAGACAAGTCGTAATAATAAAATATGTTCTATTTAAGGAGATCTTTCTGTAGGTATATATCTTATCACTATACAGGGTTGGGCAACTTCCCTTACACTTGTGCCCATTGTCCTTTAAAAGATTTTTTTGCTAAATATTTTTTTTTTTAATTAATAATAATATTGCTAAATAAATTTTGTTAAGTGTTTTGAAATTAAAAAAACAACTGACAAATTGATTTAAAAAGTTATAATTGCCTATTAATTCTAGTCAGCGTTCTTCACTTTAAGCGGGATCGAAAGAAATGAAGTGAAAAACCCAATAAAGACGAATAATAATTATGAATTAAATAATAATTTTCCCCTCAAACTAATAATGCATTATATTAATTTTTCATTCTAGTTTTGTTAAATAAAAAAATTGGTCAAACAGATAAAAGTTCGTCTTAAGACAGTTTAAAAAAACTGAATTACTTCAATTCCTAATTTAAAAAGTTTTATTCTAATTATTTACATTAATTTTATTCTTTATTTTACTAATATAAAAGTGCAAGACATTCTTTGTAAGTTGAACTGTTTTAACTAATTCTCAATTCTTCCTCTTTTATAGACACCACAGTTAGGCATCGAAACAGACAATAAGAATTTTCAACTTTCAAAATGAAAATTTGTCAATTAACAACCAAACATCTATTCACGTGTTCATGGTGAAATCCAATTTCTGTCTGTCAACTTACACCTTCGATAAAATTTAGAAAAATCTGTTGAGTAAACTTGCACATAGTTTTTCATAATCGTAATTGCATTTATTGTTAATTAACTCATTTAATTAAAATGGTCCTTTTGTTAAGTCCCTCTGTGTCCCTAAAATGATTGTGTCTAAGTAATTCAGATGTGGAGGAAAATACGTGTCGGTAAGAATGTGTTTTGTGTCAGTGCAAATAGCGAGTGTGACTGAACGGTACCTTTGAATGTGAGTCTCATTGCAGTGGACAGAAAAATCTCACTTTGCTGGTATTGGTTTAAGTTGATAAGATTGTGATTGAGAGTGAAGACAAAAAACAATTGATAAAAAAGTATAAGTTTTGCAAGGGAAGATGCGTTGGACATGGGCCACATATTGTGAAAACTTATATATTGGGAAGAAATATCTCCGAAAAGGAGGATTTTGTTCATTGGTAAATGGATATCATTTTGTTCAGATAAATAAAGTTTGGAAATTGGAGAAAGAGAACATCATGAATCATCGACTACTTGGTGTGAGAACCATATAGGTTTTGTAGTTCTATATCAGTGAGGACAAATAAGTCACCATACGATAGATTGAGGAGCCTAAAAGGAAGAGATTTCGATCTATCTCTCGCTTTTAATGTGAAGATTCATAGTGTTAAAAAGACTGCTTGTGTCCAAAGTGACATAACTTTGAATGATGAGATTCGTCTCTTCGTTGAGTGGCTCATATGCAGAACGACTCATTTAGTTTGAATCAATGAATGTCTGCAATTAGAAATAAAAAGAATAGATGAAGAATAGACGAATTATATATTTGGAAAGGAGTGGGCGACTTGTATTGAATGAAGTGAATTTGGAAAAGATGAATGAGTTTATAGCTTTAGGAAGTGAGCTAAACAGTGGAGATAATATTGATGGTTAATTAGGAATGAATCTGGTTTAAGTGATTCGGTTTTTTTAAAGAGATAATCATTGAATGAGAATTTGTCAAATGTTGTGTATTATTGTATTTTTGTTAACTTGATAAAGAGATTGAAACTTGTCTTTGACTAAAAGACACATCAATCCTTTGAATCATTAAAATGAAATATTTGAGAGGAATGGTTATTATAATAATTCAATAATTATTGTAATAATTTTGTGATAGTCGAAGTGTAAAAGCTGTGTGGAGGGTTAGAGCATATTAATCTATTTATAAATCAATACTTTCATACCTAACATTCTGATGGTAAAAGACTTTCAGAAAAAGTTTCCTATGTTATTAAAGGCTGTGAAAAAGTTTAGGATTGTGAACCTGAATAAAAGTTTTGGATTGGGAACCATAAAAAACGCTTATTGATAAAGTGCAATGAAAATAATTTGTGAACCTGGTCAAAGGTTTAGGGCATAATATAGTTGTTGTTTAATACGAGCAAATCTTGGATGTTGTGGAACGATTTTGACTTTATTTTCAGTTAATGTTTCTTTTTGTGTGTAACTACATCGTTCTTTATTTAAAGTTTGCCCTTGAGATTACTGATCTTTGTTTTACCGAATTCCGACCACAAAATGTGAATATTTCGTGTGATTCTTTTGTCAGGCACCATCCAGCAAAAGCCAGTGATTCACAAGCAGTCAAGAGTTTTAAAATTTCTTTTTCTTCGATCTTTGATCAACAAAGACATTATTTGTAACAACATTCTTACCTTAAGTCATTTTAAAAATCGTCACTAACAACTGCAGGATGGTCAGAAAGTAGAACACGACTCTCGTGATTGTCTTGAGTTTTTCTGTTATTCTTTAGACAAATGCAGGTTTTTTCCACAAATTTAAAGACACACATAACAACTACGAAAGCCAAGAATGATGACCAGCCGATCAAATAATCTGCAATTATCGTCAGTGCCTTTTCAGACTCATCAGTTATGAAAAGTAATGGTTTTACTCCTTTGAAAGGAGAATAAAACAGAAGCGCTTCGAAGCACAGAGAGGCCCCAAGCACCGTATTTATAACAGGAAATGCTAAACCCACAGTAACATTACTACGATTCAACAGCTGCGCCACCACAGTCGCAGAAGCTACCAGAAGCATTCGCGAAAGAAATGTATTTGTACACAGTTCTACATCTGTTGACTGAACGCTGCAGTGAGTTGAAAACGAGGAAGAAAATAAGACGTAAGTAGCGCAGGTGGTTAAATAATCTAAATCCAGTGGCAGAGATACACCGTAGTACAGAAGCAACTCGATCACTGCAGACAGCAAATAACCAATGTACCTGTAACCACAATGAAAAGAAAAGATTAGAGTTTTATAAAATTAAAGCTCATGTTATGAAATAACTATTTCTAAAAGATACTTTTCATTTATGTACATTACGTATTTTAGAAAATTAGAATACGGATTTCTCAAAATATTAGCTTTTTTTTTTAAATAATAAAAATGATATAAAATCATTCATACAAAATAAACATACAAAATGATAGTGCATTATAAGCAATACAACGGCTTATGAATAGTCTGCAAAATGTTGATCACTTCTATTGATACCAATTATATAAAAGGTAACTTGTCTCTTTTAAATCTATTCTTGCGTTTCATAATATTTTTCCACTTATCTTCTTTGCAGTTGCTATTATTTTCTATCATATGATTTCTCTTCTCTCTAACGTCTTTAATCAAACTTAACCAATTTTAAGCTGGTCTCATTTTTTTTCTCCAATCCAAGATACTAGTCGTGTTTTTGATCCTTGTGTAGTTTTTGGCTGCTCAATAATCCTTAATGGTCACCAATAAACAGCGAG
>JAFIDM010074832.1:0-18708 GCA_023159025.1 Thereuonema tuberculata | reverse complement strand
CGTATTATCATCCCGAAAATTCCGAAAAGTTTTTAAATAAACTACATGTTATGGAGATATGGTGTTTTTTTGTTTAATATATATATATATTATCTTTCCATTGTTTAGTGATTTGTTTATGTGCTCATTTACGTTATTCAATAGATGTAATGTACTTTTATTTTTTGGATATGCATACTGATTATTGTTTAAAAGTTTCTTTTGAGTTATATAGTTATATTTTTTTTTTGATAAATAACTTTCTAAAATTTTTGAAATATTAGAAATTAGAGCGATTGGTCTATAATTATTTAAATCGTTTTGATTACCCTTTTTATAGATTGGAATCGTAAGTGATATCTTCCATGAGTTGGGATATATTCCTGTAATATATATTTTTTGAAATAGATCTACCAAAAAAATAGATTATTTTCTTTCATGTTATTGATATCCATCATATTAATACAATCAGGTCCATAGGAATATTTTTTCTTTTGTTTTCTTATTATTTCAATAATTTCATTTTTGTTTGGGGGTATTAGAACCATACAATTCTGTTCAGATTCCTGTTTTTCATCATACATCTTCCTTACATATTCATAATTTGCATTATTTACCTATTTATTCTGGGTAAAATTTTTACTCAGATTATTAAATAGTATAGCACTGTCATAATTTTCTAATAATTTTACTTCGTTTTAATACTTGTTTTTGTTTTGTTTTCCAATTATATTATTGTTTAGAATTTTCCATATATTTAAATATATATATATATATATATATATATATATATATATATATTTGCGTTTGGATCATCTTTTATCAAATTTCTAAAATATTTATTTTTTTGTTTCTTGATTTGATTTTTCAATAAATTTCTTTTTTTCTTATATTCTTTTTCCAATTTTTTATTATTTTTATTTTTTGTGTATTTTTTATATAGATCATTTTTTTCCTTTATTTGTTTCATTATTTGTGAGGTCATCCAATTGTTTTTATATTCAAGATTATGTTTCTCGTTTAGGGTTTTATTTCCATTATCCTAAACTACTTTGTTTTTAACCTTGTATTTTGCCTTCTTTATTAGTTTATTTAACTTCTTCATAATTTTGTTTGGGTCTTCTATGTTATTCCTGTTTGTTTCTTCTAATAGAAATTTTATTTCCTTGTTTAAGTAATCGATATTTATGGAAACGTACGAAACATAGAAGAAGACAGAAACAGCCATGCCACGACCGGGATTCAAACCCAGGTGCCGGCACACTGGTCACACACGGCAGACCGCCGTCTAGATCGCTCGGCCAAGCCAGCACGGCTTATATATTAATTCACTTGATAGTAGAGTATTTCTGTTAAAATTGTATATTAAGTTTTCATGAGTTATAGCATCTTCACTTATTGTTTGGACATTATATTTTTCGCGGTACCATATTATTATTTCCCCACCTCTGGAACCATTTCTCAATTTGCTTTGTCTGTTAAATCCCATTATATTATATAAATAGATTTACTCTTCCTTTATGTTAACTTCGACCAGTATTATTATTTTATTTTTATATTGTATTTTATTTTTTTGTTAATATTTGCCATTAAGTACGTAAAATTAGATCTCAGACTTCTTTTGTTTTGGAATATTATATTTATTAACTTTCCGTTTGGATTCCAGTTTTCAATTGTATCTATAATTTCGACGTTCGCTAATTCTATCCTTATTTTTGTTTATACATCTGGGGGCACGGCAGTGCCCCCGCCAAGACGAGCCGAAGGCAGGAAGGGCAGTAAGTACCTTTTCTGGAAGCGTTTCGTCGTATTTTCGAACCCTCATAGCTTCGGCCTGGATAATACTAGAGAGCTCAAATTTTCAGGTTAGATGCAGTTACCATACTAATGAAATACGCTAAGTTTCTTTTATCTAGCTTTTATACTTTGGATTTCATTAAGATCTGAAATACGTCGTACTCTCAATGCTTCGGCCTAAATAATACTAGAGAGTACACCCTCCAACTTTCACCCTCCAACCCCTCATAAAGAGGGTTCCGGTTCTTTATTATATAACAAATTCTGATAGGTATATCCCATCCAAAACATTTCATGTAAAATAAGTTGCCAAGACTCACATGCTCATAACGCTTTCACTGTTAAAAAGTTATCAGATCTCATCCTACAAAAAGAAATGAAATCCCATCCAAAACATTTCATGTAAAATAAGTTGCCAAGACTCACATGCTCATAACGTTTTCACTGTTAAAAAGTTATCAGATCTCATCTTACAAAAAGAAATGAAATCCCACCCAAAACATTTCATGTAAAATAAGTTGCCAAGACTCACTTGCTCATAACGCTTTCACTGTTAAAAAGATATGAGATCTCATGTAGAGCCAAGCCCCTAACTCTACAAGGCCTAACTCTGAAAACCCTACTATCTTGGTCAAAAAGTATGCCTTAGCATACTCCATATCCTTTACATATCTCCATGGGATTGTCTGTGTGATAGCCATGAAACGGCCAAGCCATACTTTTTGACCAAGATAGAGGGTTTTTAGAGTTGGGGCTTGTAGAGTTGGGGCTTGTAGAGTTAGGGGCTTGGCTCTACATGAGATCTCATATCTTTTTAACAGTGAAAGCGTTATAAGCATGTGAGTCTTGGCAACTTATTTTACATGAAATGTTTTGGGTGGGATTTATTTTTCTGACAAATTTAATTTATATTAATTTTAATTCTTCTTTATTTGAGATTTTTATCACTTTTGTAGATTCATTTTTCCTAATTAATATTTCCTGGTTTTTTAATCCATATGAACGTGAACCCTTTGGTTCTTGCCTCCTTTTTTGTCTTGCAAAACAGATTCTTCATTGTTCTTGTTTAAGTTCTCGTTTACATATATTCTTGTATTACTCTTGTTGTCGAATAATTCATCATTTGTAACATATTTTCTTTCTTGATTTGATTTCAGCCAGTCATCTCTATCTTTTCTGCTTTCGAATTTCATTATTATAGGTCTCTGTTTCTGCTGTTGGACTCTTCCATGAATATGTACGACTTCCACTTTATTCATTGTGTTTTCAACTTTTAAAATTTCTGCAAGTTTTGCTAATATTTCTATTAGTTTATCATTTTCTTTCTCTTGAACTCCTGATATTTCTATGTTGTTTTTACGCATTTGTATTTCCATTTTATTTATATTTTCCTCTAAATTCATCATTGAATCCCTAAGGAAATTGTTTTCATTCCCCATTTTTTTGTTTCCTCCAGTAGTTTTTGATTTTTGTTTATTGAATTCAATTTTTCTATTATTTCCTCATATTTTTTGTCAAGGAATTGCATTGATTCGTTAATATCCTTTAATATGGTATGAGCCAATTCCTGTTCTATTGGATTTATGGCTGTTCCATTTTTTTTCCAACAAGGGTATTGAATGCAGTGTTTTTACATTTCTGATTTTCTCCTCTATTTCTTTATTTGTTTTTAATTTATCTTTTCTGTCTCTTATAGTTATGTTCCCGCATTTTGCGCAGTTCCATAGACTTCTTCTATTAGGAGTAGATATCTCTATACCTTCTTCATTAATTTCACATTTGTCGCGCTGTTCTACACCGCAAGACATTCAGCGCAATTCTGCCTTTTTCATTAACTTATTGCATTCGTTGCATTTTATTGTGAATTTAACGTACTCACTCATTATTATTTGCTGTGAATTTAGTTAAACTATAAAGTAGAAATATATGAAAAAATACTTAAGTTTCTGGACTCTTGACGTGATGTTTGGCGGAGCTAGACGACTGCACGTCAGCCTCTAATGACGCATGCGCCCTCAATTTTGCCCTTCAATACTGTGAATACTGAAGTCGTGTATTCTGAATGTTGAGTTTAATGTATCTTTCGAACAGAGACAATCTATTTTTTCCGAGGCAGTCAATATTCGGAGGCACAATCGTTTGCGAATGATAACTACATCGGTGCTAATTGGAAAATTCAATTCTTTTTTTGTTAAATTTCCAATATTCAGCAATCACGATTGTCGACATTCTGCAATTTTCTAATTTTCACAGTATCGTAAATACTGAAATTGAATTACTAATTGAAATATTTAAAAAATAGGTAAAATGTATGAAATAGATTTATAAGATAACTTTCCAATTTCAATTCATAATTCACTCAATAAGCAATATTGATAATTCATTCTATAGTTTAACTAAATAGTCATTTTTTACCTATTTCTCTATTATACAAATATATATACAGTATATAGCGCGAGGTCCCAAGCAGTTGCTTGTTTTGCTTCCTGACAAATCCGCCCCTGACAGTATTTCATGAAGTATGAGTACAACCTATTCCTCCTGAGGCAGTCGACATTCGGTGGCACAATCGTTTGCTAATGATAACTACATCGGTGCTAATTGGAAAGTTCAATTCTTTTTTTTTTCTTTTTTAAATTTCCAATATTCAGCAATCACGATTGTTGACATTCTCCAATTTTCTAATTTTCATAGTATCGTAAATACTGAAATTGAATTACTAAATGAAATATTAGAAAAATATGTATGAAATAGATTTATAAGCTAACTTTCTTCATAATTTCAATTCATAATTTATTCAATAAACAATATTGGTAATTCATTCAATTTTTTAAACAAAATAGTCATTGTTTTACGATTTTATCTATTTTATATATATATATATATATATGTCTTATATTGCGTAATTAGATGTTATTGAAAATTGTTTTAGTAATTTCAAATAGAAATAGTCCGCAAATCACAAGTAATGTACGGTTTTATACTCCATAAATTCTTAAACATTAAAATATTGTAAAATATGTTTTTATTATTTCCAGTCTTCAATTAGTTTTGATTGAGGGCATCCAAAAGAGAAGAAGAAAATTAACTCTAATTTTTAAGTGAAAAAGAGAACTTCTAATTTATGACTTACCTAGGATCAAACGTTGAATTTTTTCTTTGCTCCTATCGCTTGCTGTTGTAGTTTTAAAATAATTAATCATGTTTTATTTTTTTAATCGTATTATAAATTTAGATAGAAGTTTAGCATTTGCCAACAACCCATTGGATTGTGTTAATTAAATTAAATTAATTAAATTGGATCCACTGAGGTTAATTTTAGTTAGGAAATTAAATACATGTGAAAAAGTAAAATTATTTATAAAATTCATTTTGATTAATGTCTATAAAAAGGCGAGAATCATTTAAGATTAAGATGACTAACAAGGAGAGGACATGGATTGCATATCAGTTACTTTAGTAGTTGAAAATACTCATGAACAAATTCAACAATACACCGGGATTTCGAGGTGTTCTTCGAGTGTTTTTCCCATGTAAGCGTAATAGCTCCCTGTCTCAACTAAAAGATGCTCAGTGATAGTTCAATGTATAGAATACTCGTCTGTGGAGCACAAAGTCCAAAGTTTAAGTCTGCTGCAAAACACAATAGACTAACATGTTTTTATTCTTGTAATTCTTGTAAGTTTTTTTAAAATCGTTATTAGGAATTCAGTGAATGACGATTATTCCATATAAATAGGGATGGGTAAGATAGTATAAGATCGCAAAGAGACTAGAGCGCGCATTTTCTTAGACCACCCGGCGCAGTCTATTCGAAAGTAAAGGTAACTGAGAAGCCGTTGCGAAGCACTGTGATTTGTTTACTAATCCCTATCATATCTTGTTTCTTTTCTTTATTATTACAGTGAAGTCTCACTTATACGAAACTCACTTATACGAAACATTCAGTTGTACGAAGAATTTCTCATTCCCGGCGAAACCGTCATAGTCCTAAATGTAATTGAATTACAAGAAATATTCACTTATACGAATAATTTTTGGTTCCCCCTGATATTCCTATAAGTGAGACTTCACTGTATTAATATTGGAAGTAATTGAAGAAACGGATAAAAATTGTAAGCTTATTATTTGAAATTTAGAATTAATACAAACAAAGTTGAGTTGGAATACAACATTACACCTACGCACCTCCAATCCCTCCATCACTACAGTACCCATTCCTATAAGGAGAGGTATTTTTCAGGGAGACTCCTTGAGACCTCTTTGGTTCTGCCTTGCCTTGAATCCCCATTGAGTCACATGCTAGACAACACAAAACACGGTTGTAGCCTTACATCAGGCACTCCAACAACACACAAAATCACGTACTTACTTTACAAGGAAGAAATTAAACAAATTCCTTCGGTATAATTCCATGGACAAACAACGAACTCGAAGCATTACAACGATCAACATTCATGTGTTGATCAACGATTACATTCACGAAACACCATTCCAAGTCCGCTACGAAAAGGATGAATCTTCCTCGCAAGTAGGGAGGTCAAGGACTCATCAACCTCATAACCCTACACGAAAAACAAGTACACACATTTAGGGACCACATCCACCAAAGACCACTCTAATTAGCCGTTGTCAAGGCTAACACACACCTCACTCCTCTGGACCTCACTCAAAAAGAACTCCATGGCAGACATTGTCACGATTTCAGCCAGGCTCATGTCGATATGGAAGCGTCAAACAGATGGTTGACGAGAGGTTTGGGGAGACAGAACGGTTCATTATCGCAATACAGAACCAAGTCATCACCCCCATGCAACTACAAGAAACATATTCTATTCGACGCAAACACACATGATGACAGATGCAGGAATTGACACACTAGGCATTAGACAATTGACCATATAATATCAGGCTGTTCCCTTCTCTTCCAAACAGACTACCTTCACCTACAAATCAGATACCGTCGATGGTTCATCAACAGCTAGCATACAAATATTTACTTCTTAAGTTCCGTGCTACAAGTACACACCACAAAGCGTATTGGAGTCACCCTCACTTAAGCTGTACTGGGACCCATTCCCACAGACAAAACCATACATCACTACAGACCTGACATCACACATGTTGAAGAGGTCAACAAACAAACCTATTTCATTGATAATGCTGTGTCATCAGCAAGAACATGTAGAAAACTCTCGCAAAGAAGATCAGTAAATACACTGACCTAGTACACTATCAGCATAGGACTAGCAGTGGAGGCAGGACGAAGTACGATATTTTACCAAACGTCCTGTCCGGCACTGATCTGGTGCCTCACTCATTGCGCCACAGCCTCAGCCCAACTAGGACTTCACAAAAACACTAATGCACAACTCCAGACGGCTGTGGTACTCAACACAACACGCATAGTTAGAAAATTTATGAACACAACCACATCCCAAACGATTGTTGCATACTTTTTGAAACTTGTTAATTTGTGCTTTGTTCCTTGACTAGCCATTTTGTCTTGCCTGGGAAAACCCAAGGTTTCAAACTTTTTATGTAATAATAATAATAATTTTTATATAAATTGTTATTTTCTTTGACATTAGATTTGATCAATTGCACCACTGATTTTAATCTAACAATATTCCTTGCTCTAAAATTAAAATTTTAAATACCTGTCATGTTTAATTTAAATCCTTTAGATCCCTTAAAGCTTACTTTGAGGCTTGCATGCTTTCTTCCCTACCTGTCATCTCTGAACAATCTTTTCCGATTAACTCCTTCCCGCCATATGTCTCCGCTCTTTTCTTTGTATGTTTTTGTTCGATATTTGTTATAAACGTTACAGCACTTTATTTAATTTGAAATTATAACCTTAGAATTGGTATCTCTATCTTCACTTAATTCCAATATTAACAATAACAAAAAATGAAAAAAAATAGCTAAATGTACAGATATGTAGATTTTATTTTTAATTTTAATTAAAAAGAAATAAAAAATATATATTCTTCATTGTATTTTTATTTCTGTGTAAGAAAAAAAAAAGAAATAGAAATATCAATAAAAAAGCATAAAGAGAGACAAAAAAGAAAAAGGTAAAAAAAAAAAAAGAAAAGAAAAACTGAAAAAAATTTAAAAGAAACTGCATTAATATAAAAGAAAAGATAGTTAAAAAAGAAAAGAAAGAGAAAAACAACGAAGTCATCAGAATTGAATTTTGGACCATGTGCTTCGTAAACGAGTATCCTACACACTGCGTCGCTACGGAACTTCTTTCAGTCAACACAGGAAACTACTAAGCTAACATGGGAAAAACACCAAAAAAAAAAACCATCAAATATCTTGAAAATGTTAGGCTATTGCACCCTAAGTCCCAGTATACTTTTGAAGTACTTCCTGAGTACTTTCATCTCACCAAAGGGCATTAAAATCCTTACAACCCATGTCCTCTCGTTCTAACTCGTAAAATATATTTATATTAAAGAAAATGAGAAACATTCAAACAATAAATTTCTAATTTATTTACAAATTAAATTATTATAAACAATTTATATTACAGATTGGGATTATTTTTACAGACTGAAAGGAACTGTAATTAAAACATTATTCAATTGATTACATTTCATTGTAATTGAAATACATTAGATTACATTACATTTTCAGCAAAAGAAAAAAGAATACAGGCACATTCCAACTTAAGATTATTCGTATTTACAACATATTTAAATTACTACCATATTTCTCAGTTCTGACATCTTAGTGACATGAATACAACTCCTCCGATTAACCTTCACTATACGTCGTTGTTATCAGTTCTCAATTTTAATCTTGTAAGGGATTATGTCCATTACACCGAAACTTACTGGGTTTTCGATCGACAACAACTACGACGATTTTCGAGGACAAGAGTGATCTGGAAAGCAACGTGTGGTTAAGTCCAGTATATGCCTTTACTACACAAAACAATATACTTACCAGATTTCAATATAGCAATTAAAAAGAAACATGATACATTTTCTAATACGTGAAAGCTACAAATTTCAAACACAATGATATGAAAATAACATAGACATTATAGATTTTAGTAAATAAAATTTAAAAATAATTAGAGAATCAAATGCTATCTTTCATAATTGTTTAAGCCATTAAGTAGGGCTGAGACAAATGATAATTACAGTTAAATATACATTTTAGAAATCAATGTGTATGTAAACAAAAATTACACTTTTTGGATGTATTGCTAGGAGAAATCAGGTTAACGATATACTTATTATTAAACGCCTTCTATTACTTCCATTATTTAACGTAATATTTTTTTTAGAAATGAAAGAGTCTTTCTTTAAGAAGCAGACAGAATATACTTTAGAACATTTTTATCATAATGTTTCTTTCAAAATTTAAACTAATATTATTCATTACAATTTCAGGCAAAGTTTCTACAACATATTTTTTACACAATGTAAGATCTATTGAAAGCTCTATTTAATCATAATGGTAACAAACAGTCGAACAAAGAAAAAAATCAAATACAGGACAGAAAGACATAATGACAGATTCGAACTTAGACTCATCTTTATCAGTTAGGGCAATAGATCCCCAACTAAAACATTCATAGTCCAGAGATACTTTAAAATTTATTTTAATTTTTCCATTTCTTAAAACTCTGTTTACTGTCTGTTCGAGTGAAAAACGTATTTTAAAAACAGAAACCATTTTTCAAAATACCTTCAGTTGCTTCATTTTATTAACTTTGTCTTTCAGAAATCTTAGAAAATGAAATTTTTCAAGTTAGCATTTCGAAATTACTTATTTATTTTTATTTGGAAACAGAAATCAGAATTTCAAATATTTGTAATCAGAAAGTTTTTCTAGAATTTTAACTCGTATTATTCGTTAATTTAAGGAAAAACAATGAAATCAATAACGACGAAATATACGAAATATATATTCCTCGTATTAGGAAAACTTTACTTCTTTAAATATGACTGGAAGAAATACATGAGATTCTTGATTACACATTATCTGAATTACTATTCCATTACTTCTTTAAATATAAGCGAAGAAGTATATGAGATTCATATATTATATATTATCTCAATCACGATTACACAATTTCTATTGGTACTAATTGAACATTAGTATCGGAATTTCTATTCGCATTTCGGTTATTCTGATATCTCTTCCTTGGCATCGCAAACTTTAATTTGTCAAAAAACTTCCTACCATCCTTCCATTCAAGATAAGTATACATATCAATATGCATTTTCATATCCGAGGTCATTAAATCTCTTGATGGTAACTCTTCCAAAACAATAATAATAATTCTGTTTATCTTGTCTTGAAGTGACTGAAAATTAGCTGCTTGAAACTCAAAAATAGCCCAATTACTTTTCACAAAGCTCTCAGAAAGAATGATTATGATTCGTCGACTACTAGATATAGAATTTGCTATTTGCTCTATGATTAGTTCTCCTGCTCGCCAATCTCGTTCGTGTATGCATAAGTTGAAATATGGTGGTTCATCTTCTAATGCAGGAATCAAATGATCGAATACAAAATCATGATCATCGGAACTGTAACAAACAAAGGCATCGAATTCTTTGTCTTCATCAATCGCATCTTCTTTAAAGAAGCATCCGCAATAACCTTTAGCATAAAGCCAAATATGGATTGCATTTTTACTGCGGAAATATAAGAATACTGTGAGTAGCATCAATATAGCAATAACTGTAGCTGTTATTAACAAAGCAGTAGTCAATATTCTTTTACAAAAATAACCACTCAGCAAACTTTGTTTGTTATCTGAACACATTATTTCAAGAATATCTTCAATATGGTGACTATGATTAAGAGAAAGCCACTTCTGAAATGATAAAGTATCACAATCGCAAAGCCACGGATTACCACTGAGATTCATTGTAAAGGAAGGTGGCTTAGATTGAATGACATATTCTTGTAACCATCCATTCGGTCGTTCTAATCGATTTCCAGTCAAAGATATAAAACGTAAATTATTTTTTGCTATTAGATCAGCGAATTGAGGCTGTTCCAAATCCGAAATATTATTATGATCAGCCAAGATAGCAGTTACTGATGATGGGATTTCATTTGGAAAGTGAAGCATCTGAGTATTAGAACAATTCATTATTGTTTGATTTGATTTCCCAAGAACACTAATGCACTGGCAATGTTTAGTACAGTTCTTTTCAAAACAAATAGATATCTCAGAAGGAAAATCTAGATTATGAGTAACAAAATATTTCTTTAAATTGCATGTTTGTTCAGGGATAAGAAATTCAAAGGAAGCTGTAATATTAGAAGCAATTATGTCTTCTACTTGATTTCTAAATCTTGCTATGTTACAGTCACATATAGCAGGATTGCCATACAGGAGGATTTTGAGAAATGGGTTCCATTGTTCGGAAAACACTCGTGAAATAGTGATATCAATATTTTTAATATTATTGTGACTAAGATTAATGGAACTGTCAGCCCGTTTACTCAAAAGAAGCTTCTGCAATTTCAGGTTTGAGATATTATTGTGTTCCATGTTAAGAACTTGTAATTTATTTTCTGGTAAATGATTCCAATTCTCCTCAGGAATATCTTGGAGTGAATTATAAGAATAATTTAATTGAAGTAAGGATGTTGGTAAGAGAAATATATTGTCATTAGGATAGAAAACTTCATTGTGGCTTAAATCTAGAATCTGCAATTTAGTTGTATACTGAAATATATCTCTTGGCAATTGAGTTATTTCATTGTAAGAAAGATTCAATGTTTGTAATGAATACTGCTGAAAGAAAAACTCAGGATGTAATTCCTTTAACTTGTTTCTAGAAGCAGTAAATTTCTTAAGATAATAAACATTGTTTAACAATGTTTTAGGAAATTCTTTAATAGAATTGTTACTAAAATCAATTGAGAAGAGCATTGTATTATCGTGGAACAAAGTTGAACTTACACTCTGGATACAGTTGTTAGATAGAGTAACAATTCGCAGATGTTTTAAATCAACCAAAAGATCATCAGATACATATGGAAAGCAATTTTCAGACAAGTGTAACTCCTGTAATTTATTTAAATGCTGAAACGAAGTCATAAGGATACTGCTATTATTGCAAGTTTCACAGAAACTACTTTTGATAGATAGCTTCCTGAGGTTAGTCCAGTTAGGATTGCGAATTTCTGTTATTGTTAAGTTTGTAATATCATCAAGCAACAAAACATAAGGTACGAAATTATTACTAGTAATTGGATGCTTATTTAAATTAAAGTTTCGGCATTCTACAACATTTCTTAGTATTTCAGAAGTATCATCTCCAGTTGAATAACATTTGCAGTTAGGGATACAATCATGTTTACGAGAACAGTACAGGTCAGAATATTTGATTCTATTTAACGAAATATTTGCTAAATTTTGTGGAGAAGCACAATACAAATGATTCAAATTAAACAAATGTCTTTCTTTTTTCAATTCATATACAGAACAATCACATATTAAGGGATTGTTATGAAAATCTATTTGTACTTCATCAAAGAAGTCTAGAAAATCATCAGTTATTAAAATTCTCTGAATCTTATTGTTATTTAATAGGATTTTTATTTCAAAAGTTGTGAAGTTTAATAATTCACTTAAAACAATTTCACTGATGTTATTAAAACTCAGATCCAATGTTTTTACTTCTATTTTTGTGAGTGATAAAGGAAATGTTTCGATGTTGTTTCCAGATAAATTGAGATTTTCAAGAGCTTTGTCAGTCAGTTTGATGTATTTTACTGCCTGAGAGTTGAGAAAATTCCTCCCTAAATTTAAAGAAATCAGATTTTTACAAGGCAAAAATATATCTGGAGGAAGATGTCTAATTCTATTGTTCGATAGATCTATGTGAGTTAGTTTCGAACACCTTGTTAGAAAATTATGATGAAGTGAAGCAATATGATTACTGCTGAGATCTAAACTCTCTAGATTTGTCATAGTTTCAAATGTCGAAGAAGATATATCAGAAATTTCATTGTTAGGCAAAGAGAGTTTTTTGAGCCGTATAGTCTTAGAAAAAGCATCCGATATAAGGGTTCCTATTTTGCAATATTCAATATGTAGATACTGTAGTTTAATGAGATTTCTAAATCCCTTACTAGAAAAGACATGAGTACATTTACTTATTACTAGTTTATTGAGTACAGGGAGATCTTGTAATGCATATGAAAAAAAATCAGTGACGCTTCCGGTTAACGTCGAAATCTTCAGAGACTGCAGACCTTGCCAAAATGATTTGTCAAATTCATGAACAGTTATTGTTGTTAAACAATGAAAGTACGCCTTACTGACATTCCATGAAATTTGCTTTGGTAATTTGCTACATGGATTTCCTATGCAATCCAGTAAATTACTGCTTGTACCATTATAACATTTACAGTTTTCTGGACAATTGTCCTTTCCTATCACACAAAGCAATTCTGTTTCATTTACAGAATTAATAAATCGGTCCTTCATAACACTTGGGGAATTGCATAGTAAGGAGTCATCAATAAACATAATATCATAATCTTCATATCGATTCATAACATAGGATTTCAAAACACAGTCACATTGTAAGGGATTCATGTTGACGGAGAACATAATACGTCTAACGTTTTTCTTATTTAGTTCAGGATAAACATAAATAGTTTCTATATTATTATTGTTTAATTGAATAGTAGCATTTCCTGAGAGATGCAAGAAATCACTCACATTTAAAATTCTAAATTCATTATGGTTCAAGATTAGTCTTTTAATCCCATGTGAAATAACTCCAAAGTCTTTCATTGACTGAATATTATTATATTCAGCATAAATCTCTTGAAGTTTGGAAGGCCATTCCCAGGAAATACTTTTTATTTGATTTTTATTCAGATTTATTTTCTGAAGTGAAGGTAAGTTCAATTCATTTGTCATCATTTCAATGTTGTTTGATTCCAAATTTAATTCTCGTAATGATACGCAACAATTAGCAACTGGAAAATGGTTTAAAGAATTGTATGATAAATCAAGTATTTCTAAAGTTCTTAATTCAAATTGTGAGTTAGAAGCAAACGTTATGAGCTGATTATATTTGAAATAAAATTGTTTGATGTTGGACAATTTCTGTAGGAAAGAATATGAGAATTCAGTAAAATTATTGAAAGATAAGTCGAGATTTGTAATTTCTTCCAAGAAAGTAACGACATTTGATGGGATCTCATTAAGTTCATTACGTGATATATCTAAAAGTTGTACATTTTTAATATTTGAAAATATTTCATTTTCAGTTATTTGATGTTTAGAAATTCCTTGTAGTTTCAATTGTTTCACAGTCACCAATCCTTGATCTTGAGATAATTTTAAGTTTCTTGTCAAGTTTGCAAAACTTAAATCCAAAAGGTAAATATTATCAAATATATTTGTCAACAAAATTGAATTTGTCAATGTAGCCCTTTGACAATCTACTAAATATCCATCGGAACTAGGAAAGCATTCACATTCTTTTTTGCAAATAAGATTTCTAGTGTTACAAATCAATTTATTATGTTCAACTTCTTTAAAAAGCAGTCTATTCAATGTTTCGGGTGTTTGGCAATAAAGATGATCAGCAATTAAGTTAATTTTATGAGATGTGTCATATGTACTTAGATAATGTTTTAACGAAATTGAGTGACAATCACATTTCAAAGGATTACCATCAACAATCAATGATATCTTATCGTATTTATTCAGTGATAGAGGAGCATTCTCTAAATCGAAATACGAGATATGGTTATCTTTTAAATTTATAATGGTATAAAATCTATATTTATTATCACCGTCCAAATAGTAGAAAAACCCATTAACCCAATACTCTTCCTCCTCACGTTTCTTAAAGAAATCAGGGCTATTAAATTTAATAGTATATTCAAGGCTGTATATATTATCAGTATCATCATCATAATTATGATAAATTTCAGAAATTACTGTATAAATTCTAGTAATACCACAGTTACGACCACTGGTTTTGAAATTGAAGTCCTTAATATCGACAAAATGTAGATAGTTATTTTGGAGATCCAATCTACGTAAATTGCAGAATCGTTTCCAGTTAAGAGGTAGTTCAGAAATTTGGTTGTGAGCAAGACGCAAAAATAGAATTGTTTCAGGAAAATGAGGTGAATTCTGTAACTGCAGATCATTAAAACTCAAATCCAAGAAAAGTAAGTTTAAATTTTCTAAACTATGATTTTCAATATATTTAATCTGATTATGTGAAACATCGAATTTCCAAAGACTTGGCAACGTACGAAAATCAGTTTCCGAAAGAAAAGTTAAGTTATTGAAGGACAAATTGAGCTTCATTAAATTTACGAGATTGTTGAAGATAGAGGATAATTTCTTGATCTTGTTGTTTCTTAAATTTATTTCAGTTAATTTCTTGTTGGTTTTGAAGAAACCTTCTGGAATTTTTGAAATTCTATTCTCACTAAGATCAAGTAACGACAGATTTATATTGCTTTCTAACAATCTTTTTGGTAGGGTGCAAATTTTATTATTATGAAGATCCAGGTGTAAGATATTTAGTAGATTTTGAAAAATAGTTTCATCTGTTATTGACAATGATAATTTATTCGAGCTGATACGTAAAAGTTTTAGATTTTGCAAATCTTGAAATGCGTTGCTTCCAATGTTTTTTATCTGATTGTTAGTAATAATAAGTCTTACCAGGTTAGGCAATTTACGAAATACATTCTCAGGTAGATACGATAACTTATTGGACTCTAAATTCAAAATTGTTAATTTCTCAAGATTTTCAAAAACATTCGGGTGCAATTCTGAGATGTTGTTGTTATTTACATATATTTCTCTCAAATCTTCATTATATTTGAAGAAGTCAGTTGGAACATCAGGTATATTATTGGCAACCAACAATATGTTTTTGAGTTTTAAATTTCTTTCTATCAATCTCTTTGGTAAGATTTTGATCTCATTTCCACCTATGACCAGGTCTTCGAGATCAAGCATACGTTCAAAAGAAGAATCATCAATTTTCAACATTTGTATTTTAGATAAAATTAATGATTTGATTGTTGAAAAGTCACTGAAGAATTCATTATTCACAGCAACTAAAACAGAAAAACACATTGTCAATTAGAAAGAACAAACTGATTATCATCATTATGATGAAAGATTTATGATAAAAATAAGAAATAAGACTTCGTGGCAGTAAAAATTTTTTTGATTATAGATATCAATGTTTTCGTATTTATCTCACAAATTCACTTGATAAATCAATTGTTAGTAATCTTTAAAATCTGAATGGTATGCAATACTTGTATAAAAATAGAATAGTTCTGTATTTTAAATATTAAATATGAACTAACAAGAGAATGGACTAAACATTATGACTAGCACCTTGAAATTATCTGTTAATTGACTTCAGTCATTAGATGTAGTGAAAACTCTTGTGCCAAAGTCTTGTGACTACGAGAGTTGTTCGGATGTTCTACGACTTGTCCAGCAATTCTGCAAACTTAAAACAAACTTAAAACCCATTTCTTCATTAACAATGAAACGTCCAGATGACTCCTATTAAACGATTTTCATTCTAAAGCAACAATCACATGTATAATAACAAGGAAATTATACAATACCAGGTTTTTGTGGTTTGTCGCAACCCATTATTAGCAAACCACTCCTTGGGGAGGGGGGTCAGGGAATGGTCCTATAGGTCTGATTTTTTGGACGTGGTCACCTACTTTTTGATGCTGAACACAATGGTGAAAGTTTCATTCTAATATCTCAAACCGTTTGGCCACTACAGAGTGTGACATCCAGCATGACGTCCAGCGTGACATCCAGCAGACATAAATGCAAGAAGTCACCTATGTTTTACAGGCAAGCTGCAGCATAGGGACCACTAATAAAAACGGGAAAAACGGGACTTGTGGTAAAAATTTCCTTTTAATATTTGATAAATGAACTTTGATTAAATCTGAGAAAAATAGTAGGTGAAAGAATAATAAATAGTTTCTCCTTAACGACTTAAAGTTGTAAGTATATTATTGAAACTTTATTTAACTTTTCCTTAGGTTGAAAATTGATGGTACACTCAAAACAAATAATGCTAGAAGTGGTTTTTTTTTTTTATGTTTTTCAATCCCATTAGGTATGCTTAGTAACTGCTTACCTGTGATATGTGACCGAGAGTTTAATATATTTGTCAATAAGTTAATTCTTTAATGTAATTAACCCATCCACCAAACCTGAGATTAATCTCTGTTTTATTTCTTTAAATGTTATATTATCCTATTGAATTATATCTACTTGACTAAAATTTTGTACTTGACATAATTATTTAATCTATATCCGAAGTTTTTTCTAATTTTATCTTTTTTAAAATTTTTTTTCCAATTATATCTTGTTTTAAACTCTTCATTTGGGGAATTTTTTTCTCTTTTTACCTCAAAGTTATTCTTTATTAATATTTTATATATAAATTTTTCGTTTATTTTTAATATTCCGTATTTTTTTCTTATTCTTTGTTTTTCCTTTTTTGATTTATATTTAAAATTTGAATAAACATTGTTGAATATTTTCATCGTTAATCTATTGATATTTTCCATTTGTTATTTGTTGACGTTGATCCAGCACTCCAAGCCGTAGTTCAGCAGTGAATCTACTAATGACTTATAAATTATTAGTTTTTGTTTAAAAGAAAATATTTTTTTGATATGATAAAAAAGATATGAGTATTTACCCAATTTTCCCATTACAAAGTCGTATTGTTTGTTCCAACAGAATTTGTTCTCAATATATATACTTATGTATTTATATGTAGAAATAATTTCTATCTTTTTGCAATTACAGTTTTTCATAAAAGCATTGTTATTTTAACTGATGTTAGAGCATTCTATTTCATGTAAACATATTATTGCATTGAGTAAGCAAACGAAGGCACAACGCTATAAGAAAGGATTCGCACCCTGAGCTGTCACCGGGAAGAGACTGGGACGGACCGTTTCGTCCTTATTAGGACTCATCAGCCAGCCAAACTCCACCGATGACAGACTCAGAAAGTGCGAGGGGTATAGCTTTCCCGGGACTCGCTCCCGAGAGCGGGAACTCCCCCCGAAGAAATCCTAACCAAAAATTAAATAAGAAAATAAAAACAACTATTCCTTGTAACCCCTCGCACTTTCTGAGTCTGTCATCGGTGGAATTTGGCTGGCTGATGAGTCCTAATAAGGACGAAACGATCCGTCCTAGTCTCTTCCCGGTGACAACTCAGGGTGCGAATCCTTTCTTGTAGCGTTGTGCCTTCGTTTGCTTACTCAATTCTTTGAATCATCGGGCATGTTAAATTTCTTTTCATATTATTACATTGTTATTTATTTTTATATTTTTATTTTTAATTATCATAATCTTTGTTTTTTCTCCATTTATTTTCATTTTGTTCATGTATGCCCATTTGTTTATTTGGTTACGGTCATCTTGCAATTTGTTTTGAGCCTGAGTTTGGATTTCATCAGTAGTGATTAAAATAACATCATCTGCGTATAGAAATATTTCTGAATTGCTTGTACTGTTACTTTTTTGAGTTTACATATATATTAAATAAAAGAGGTCCTAAGTTCGAACCTTGTGGGATTCCTCTTCTAGAGTTATAAGTTTGACTTAATTTGTTTCCAATTTTAATTTTAAACTTTCTATCCTTTAAGTAATTTTCAATGATTTTGAATACAGTCCCTCTTATTCCTACTTGATTAAGTTTTTTTAGTAGGATTTTATGATCAATTGAATCAAATGCCTTCCTGAAGTCAATAAAAGCTATATATATTATCAAATTCTTCTTTTAACTTCTTCCTTTTCATCTTTGTTTATTAAACAAAAAAACACCATATCTCCATAACGTGTAGTTTATTTAAAAACTTTTCGGAATTTTCGGGATGATAATACGC
>JAFIDM010074831.1:0-11168 GCA_023159025.1 Thereuonema tuberculata | reverse complement strand
ATTCGCCTTGCATTTAGGTAAAATTTGTAACTTTGGATGATCTTTAACTGTATTTGGGGAAAATATTCTGTTAAACTTGTCTTGTGTGTAGGTAAAATTTATAAATTTGGATGATCTTTAACTGTGTTTGAGGAAAATATTTTGTTAAATTTGTCTTGTATTTAGGTGAAATTTGTAACTTTGAATGATGTTTAACTGTATTTGGGAAAAATATTTTGTTAAGTTTGGTCTGCAGTTAGGTAAAATTTGTAACTTTGGACGATCTTTAACTGTATTTTGGGAAAATATTTTGTAGTTTGTTACTTGTGTTTGGAAAAAGAAATACGAGGCATTTACTTTGACGTAAGGTGTTAAGTGAATTTATCTGAGCATAGTATCATTGGGGTCGGACTCAGTACATTTCAATAATGTTTCAAGTTTATCTTAATTTACTTATTTTCATGTTTTCTTGGAAAAAATATTTACAGTGGTGTGATTATTCTGTGTACACATGACCTTTTTTCTTAAAATTAATGGTACACAACAAGTGTGGAAATATCACATAAAGTCAATTTCAACTAAATATCCAAAGGGTTAAAATTCTCATACACATAACTCAGATACCAATAATACTCTCTTTAATCTTTGAGACTTCTCTTAAATCTTGTCATAGAAAATTATGAAATCCTCTTCCAACCCAAAAAACTCTATACACTCCGCGTTAACCTAACCGTTTTTGTAATACTTTCATGTTTTCTTGGAAAAAATTTCCAACCCCCAAAAAAATAACTCTATATACTCCTCGTTAACCTAACCGTTTTCGTAATATTATTCAAATTAGGGTTTTTTAACACTTTATATGCAAATGATATGCAATACAAGAGTTAAATGGTTGTGACCCTAGGTCAAGATACTTATATTATTCACAATGGATAACCCCCACCTTCCCCCTCCCCATCGATTCTTCCATTCTGGATTGCGCCCAAAAAAAGGTTTGGCAAAAATTCCTAAATCTCTCTGCTTCTTCTTCTACAGCTTTCACCACTTTTCCGTATGGGGTCGCTGATGTGCAAATCTCGCTTGTTCAATATTTGATTTGCCAAGAATTTTAAGGCCGAATGCCCTTCCTGTCGCCAACCAATATTAGAGGAGAACCCAAAGATGCCGTAGATGGCAAAAGGAGAGACAGACGAAGGAGCAGACAGGAAATAAAGTAAACCGGGATTCGAATCCAGGTCCCGACACATCTGCCTCGTGAGAGGCTGCCGCCTAGCGCACAAGACCAGTCCGGAACGGTCTGTAAAATCTCTCTACAGTATTTAATTATGAATAGGCCTGATAGCCAGAAGATAAGTACTTGTTTTCGGGCTGAAGGGCTCATTCATGCTGCTGGAGATTGGGTTTTCGAGATAAATTGTAAGCAGACAGGTCATAGGGTTCAGCCAGCACTCTGTTGAATGGGTACAGGCGGGTGAGCGGATTTCTTTCCGAGGGGTATAGGCGGGCGAACGTTGTGCTGACTATACGACTTCCTCGTAGGCCCAGTTTACCCCAGCAGCCTTATGGACCATCCATAACGACCATAAGATATATATAGGCGTGGACAAAATAATGTAGACACCTATGAATCGACACAAAATTTATTAGTAAGATGTTGGCAAAACCTTCGCCTAAATTACAGCTTGTATCCGACGTCGGATGGATAAATACAGGTCATTCAGAGTGTTCAATGGAATATGCAGCCATTCCTCGTGCAGAGCGGTCTCTAGTGCAGAAAGTGTGGAGGGAGGTGGAAACCTAGTATGCACTTTGGCCTCCAAAATACCCCACAAAGGTTCGATTATGTTAAGATCAGGAGACTGAGGAGGCCAGACGAGATGTTCCACTTCATATTCGTGTTCATCGAACTATGCTTGGACACACCAAGCAGTGTGAATGGGGGCTTTGTCGTCTTGGAACAGAGGTCAGCACAGGATAAAGATGATCGCCCAGAATGCCGAGATAATGCTGTGTGTGACCTTCCAATGCAGGAATACAAGTGGTCCCTGAACACGCCAAGATATTGCACCCTACACCATCAAAGCGCCCCCTCCATGCTTAACAGTAGGAAGGAGGCATACAACATGAAAGGCTTCTGCGGACGTTCTCCAAACGTAAACACGTCCAGGGTCTGAAATAATGTAAAGGAAGATTCGTCAGACCAAATGACATGTCCCCACTGCCAGTGGCGGCTCGTGGCTGTGAAGTTAAGTGAAGAGCTAGTAGGAAAATAATTATATTATAATGTATCATAATATATATATTACAAATTATATATATTATAATATATAATATAAAATATTATGATAACTTCTTTCTTATCTAATTATATTATAATGTATCATAATATATATATTATATATATAATATAAAATATTATAATAACTTTCTTCTTATCATCGTCTTTCCAACGTGAAAATGATGTTTCTAATAAAACATACACTATATCTTAAACAGGATTCATACTTAAAACAGCGTAGGACTGCGAAACAAGTGCGGCTCCGAAAGAATTTCACATTGGAAGAACAGAACACATTTCTCAGTTTTAACTTCACCTATACAGCGGGTGACGTCATGGTTGTCACAGCAACCATCGCTTCGGTTATCCAGCTAGGCCCCGCCTCTGAGGTTGTGAAACTCCATACAAAAGTCTACTTCACTTGGCTCGGTGCCAGAACAGTGCCGCACTAACCTCGCAGGATTTACAAAATTCAAAAATACATTTCTATTAAAACCAACATACGTGAGAAGGAAAATAAATGTTTTCTTATAATAACTGTTATATTATAAATAAATAATATTGTATTATAAATAATTGGTGAAGTGCCACTTCACCTACTTCCCCTGAATAGCCGCCACTGCCCACTGCTGTTGTGTCCAGTGTCTGTGCTCGCAGCACCATTGCCATCTCTTCAACGCATTATGCGGTGTCACCAATGGTTTTGGAATAGCCGCTCTGCCATGAATGTTCGCAGCATGCACTCCCATTGGATAGTTTTGGTTGATCGGGATCCTGGAGATGGGTATTCATCTGTGAGATTATCTGGGACCTCGTTGTCTTGTGCTGTTGGGTCACTATCCGCTTCAATACCTTTCTATCCCTATCGGTGAGCTTTGTCTTTCTCCCACTGTTCTGTTTCACAGTTGACGGCTTACCATGGCTGTCGTAACAGTTGAGATTAAATATAAAAGGAAAATTAGATCTACTTTGTTAGTCTTGGTTTTATTAACATCATAGATATTTTATGATTATATGTAATTATATAATAACATACAGTATAAGGAAAAAAAAAAGTTTTCAAGTATTCACTCTACAATTGCAAATTAAAGTAGATGTATTCTGTCTTTGTAATTTAGTAGAATGACGTCCCTTAGTCCTCGGTCACACAACCATTGGTACCCGCAGAAATTTTCGTAGGGCGGGTGTTAAAATATTTTGGCAAGACTTTCATACTGTAAAATTTTAGAAATTAACTGAAGTAAAAAAATAATAGTTGAAAATAGGAAAAAAGAAAAAGAAAGCAGCAAATGAACAATTTTTTTTATTTTTTTTTTGTATTAAAAAAATAATAATGTAAATAAAATTTAGTTTTTTTTTTCCAAATATCTGTTAGACTTTTTACAAAAAAGAAATCACGAATTATATTAAATTCATAAGTGCCCTCTCTTGCCCATATGTTCGCAGAAGCCATTGTTTTAAACACTTTGAAAAACAACGAAACTTTTATTCAAGAAATGATCACAGTTAGTTTTCCGAACCTCTATGTCTTTTTGTAAATTATAAATAATATATATATATAAAAAAGAGAGAGAGAGAGAAAGAATAGTCGTCAACACTGAATATAATTAGTTAGCCAAGATCTAAAATGGCGCCCGAAATGCTTTCCTTAGGCAGCTCTATTGCACCTCCCGTACATACATATTCCCTAAGATGAAGTGCCTGAATTGGCCAATACCGAGCTTTCCTTGATCTTGTTTAGATGGTTTTATTATTATTGCACCAGGTTAAATGGGTTGAAATGAAGTTATGTATTTTTCCTTAAATAATTAAGTGTAGGCATGTACCTTTGATAAATTTATAATGGTTAGGCTTCTTCCTTTTTTTATTATTTAAAATATTATTGCTAAGTATGTTACAAAAAACTGTGACAATCACTCATTTTTTTTTCCAAAGTCACATTTATTTTTTTTTATTTTGTTTTAAAAATGACTTTGAAGGAATGTCATCTGCTTATATATATAATATAATGATAATTACAGTATTCTTGGTACTTCAAAAATTTTTGAAGTTAAAAATGTACGTTTGTTGCTAAGCTTTCATGTCTGGCTAGTGTTCAGAACCGGCGAAATCTCGTCCATCGCACTTGTTTCTACTTGTTATTTTTGTATACCGTAATTAAAAATCTTCACTCTTTTTCTGTATTTAACAGTTTCATTAAACTCCACATTTGGACTGTTTAATTGTAAGTTTAAAGTTAAGCAGATGTGAAGAAACGCTAGGTTAGTTTGGCAAGCTTTATCATAACCTAATAACTTGACAGCTGATTAAGAGATTTTAATTCTCTCTGATTTAATAAACATTATTCAAAGGCATATAAATTCGTAGTCAGGCATTAACATTCCTTTAGTTTTTTTAATCAATTTTTGAATCATAAAATTAGAATTTTTTTTTCCTTCGTAACATTTCCAATCAAAAAGATTACAGTATTGAAGATTACAGGATCTATTTCAAAATCTCAGTATGAGGATTTTTTTTTTTTTTATGATTATTTATATAAAACTTTATCAATATGTTTATTTTTTAAATTCTTCGTTTTGTCTTCAAAACGTCTTGACAATTACTAATTATTTTGTTTGATTGAATTTGCTAGTATCAGATTGACTAGGTAATATGCGTTTATAAAGTCTCTTGTTTATCCAAATTTATATTGAGATATTCTTAATACTTTGTATTAATATTAATGTTATCAAATTAACAGTCACTTTTGCTTCAATGCTATTCATGTTTGAACTTATCTTTCAAACATAATTTTGTGTAAATGTTAAGCTTTAATGTGTAGCAACATTGTTGGAGATTAGTTAATGTTAAAAACTTCACCAATGAAAATATTCTTTCTTTATAAGTTGTCCTTTATTCCCTGTTGTTTCATTTCCCTGAGATTCATTACGTTACAGTTTTTCTGCAATGGAACATTTTTCCACAAATTTTATGAAAAGCTGGAAATTTAGATTCAAAATATTTGAACCTTTTAAGACCTTTTATTTTCATTGCTTGACGATATTACTTTTATAGTATTTATCATAAGATAAAAATTTCAGATCAAACATTTTTAAAATGTAGAGAGCAATAGTAATTTCTGCTTTGTCATCCCAGAAATTTGATAAGTCTCCAACAACTGTCGATCTTCTCTGCTCTTCCCCTCCTTCAGAAATAAAATCTTCTACCCTCCTAGAAGGAATTGAATTTCATCATTGAAAACTGCAGCTTTTGATTCTGGAATTATGGTTGCTTCAAAAATTCGTTCACAAATACCTAATGCTAATGAACTGGTTCAGAATTTTATCTGCTCTAATGCTGCAAAAAAATTATGCTTTTATTTGATTTTCAAATTAATCATCCAAAGAAAATATTCCTATTCGTTGAAAATCATATGTTCAGTAACTATCTCAAAATGATCAAAAGCTTTTAATAGGATATTTGAATTGATAGTAGTATATCCCTGTATAGATTTCCCCAAATCATCTTATGAAGATTGCCGTGTGTGTAACAATGTGATACATAACAGAAGTTGCATTTGTTATATCAACTTAATAATTAGGTTACATGATATAAACTATTAATTACTATCATAAGCAACTTTCAAAATAATTAAATAAATACATATTATAGAGTTGATCTTTACTTATCAATTTTTGCAGGGTTTTTTTTTTTTTAAATTAAGATGTATCATTATACTTATTAGTTATACTATTAGTTATACTATTTCATTATACGTATTAGTATTGTATCACAGAATTGAAGAAACCTAACTGTGTATAGGGCTAGGTTAAAAAGAATCATTTTTGGAGTATAATAGAAAAAAGTTTGTAAAAATAGAAATATTTTGTATTAACTTCTAAAACTGACAATTCTTTAAGAATGACGACATTAATATTTGACAGGATATGGATGCAGGAGATCATGAAACCCTCCAGGAAAGACAAGAAAATGAACTTGAGGCTCTCAAAGCGATTTACATGGATGACATCTGTGACTTGAGATGCAATGATGCGTGGAAGGTAAGATAAAAGATCATTTTTAGTTGTGAACTCTTAAACCAATTTTTACTGATTAGTTATGTTATTAAATAAGCTTAAATTTTGTTATTATGCTAGGTCCATCGGCCACCAGAAATTCAGATTACACTGACACCACAGCAGAGTATGAGTGGACACAACGAAATTAATGTGCAAGTTGATTTACATATAAAGTGTGGCCAATGTTATCCTGAAGAGTAAGTTAATTTATTCATTCTTCATGTTCTTAACCAATATTCATATATTTGATTTATCAGTAAATATTCAACACTAGTCTATGCTTTTCCATTGCTTGTGTGTTTTGTTCTTTTTCGCATAACTATTCAAGCACAAGCTATTATGTTGCTATTGCTCTAAAGTTAATATCTCTTTATTAAAAAAAAAAAAAAAAATTATTGCTATAAAATTATAAAATAAATGTTTCTTTAGTTGCTTTTTAATTAAATAAAAAATGTTATAATAATTTGCAAAGATATCTATATAGTTTCATTCTTAAAGGTTTTATGTATTTTTTTTTTTCCCTTTCAGAATACCTGAAATCTCACTGAAAAATTGCAAAGGTCTTTCCAAACAAAACATAGCTGAACTTTCTAATGAAATTGTTACATTAGCCAAAACACTAAGAGGAGAGGTAATTTATTTTCAAGAAAAGAAGTATTACTAATACAGTAGAGTCCCGAAAACTCGGCCTAATGAGGACCGAAGGGTGGCCGAGTTTGTGAAACTGCCGGGTTATTGGAAAAGATGTTAAAAAAAAAAAAAATACGATTTTTTCGTCATAAAATACTTTTATTTGTGGCTTGAGAATACAACAGTTTACAAAGAATGCTATAACTCAAATTTAAACTGTCCAAATAAACTTAAGAAAATACCTAATACATGAACTGTACATAAATGTAACTTGTAACGGGTCTGCGCATGGGGTTTTTCCGCCCTGCCAGGGGGTGGCCGAGTTATCCGGACTGCCAGGTTATCGAGTGCCTAGTTTTCGGGACTCTATTGTAATTAAAATACGAGATTTCTGAAAAAAAAAATCAAAATATAAATACTAAACTAAAAATTGATCTTTTTTTTTTTTCAGTTTTCTTTTCTTTTTAAAAGAATAGGTGTTAATTCCAACTTGTGCCCGTGATCAACCTATCTGCCTGTGATCAACTCTTCATTTGCCTGTCATTTCTTTTTTCTCAAATAGATGCATTAATAGTTTAAAACTGAGATATTGGATAACATTGGTGTGCTCATTTAGAATCGGCATAAATTCTTTCTGTATTTTTTTTTTTTAAGCTTAGGGATTCATTACTTTTATTCAAGTAATTTCAGTGTCGTTTTGTGTCAAATTGTTTTGCTAAATCTCATTAATTGGCAACAATAAGATTAGGTAAACAAACCAGGCGCTTCAATAGATTCAAAAGATTAGGCTTAATGTCAGTAAAATAATAAATAAAGAAAATAAAAAGGATAAAATGCACTTATGTGAATGGTTGAATGAGTTTCATTCAGAATACTTCATCTGCAGGAAAAGGACAACATAAACATGAAGGACTTGCTCAGTATTTGCTATATTGTTTGATATATTCAAGAAAGCTATCAATTACTTACTGTTCTATAAAACATTGTTTCATGCCTTTATCAGCAATATACAAAGAAAGTCTTGAGTTGCCAATAGCTGCCATTTTCAAACTGTCATTTTTGAACTGGCAACAAAGCAAGAATTGAACAAAACATCACACTGCCCTTCTGATTGAGTCAGAAATAAGTCACTCATAGCTGGCTTATATTTTGTGCTTAGGATCTTATTTATTACTTAGCTATCAAAATCATTTCCAGATTATAATGAGTATTCAAACAAACTCTTCGTTCCAACCATCTTTTTTTTTCAGATTTCTTTATCCATTTCTTTATCAATCAGTAAAGGTCAACAGACTATTTTCAATCCCATATATACCTCACATTTAGATGGAGAATCTTCAATCATCTCAACTTGTTACCCTGATATTTGTCAAGTTAGTATTGATCCAGTATTCAATAAAATCCCATTGTAAGGACAGCATACTGGGCTAGGTAGTCAAGTGGTAAATCACTTGACTGAGAGCTGAAGGAGCTGATTTAATTCCTGACAGTATTGAATCAGACAGATTGAATTCAGACAAGCATCTGAATTGGAACTGTGTGGAATTGGATCTGGGTTTCTTTCCTTGAGGTTAAAGGCCGGTGATGTCAAGGTGACACCTGACATCAGCTTACTTCTGTTAGTCAGGGAATACTGGGAGTTTATCTCATGACTCCTAGGGTCACATATACCTGCAATGGGATACTTAACTTCTTTAAGGACCAAGAATCCCACATGTGGAATTCTTGCATTACAAATTCATCATTCTCAATTGCTTTTTATTGCTGCCTATTGTTTCATATGAGACATAAAGGTTATTGTCTGAAACTTTCATCTTCAAAACTTCTGGATTTTCTTGGCATTCTGCAGTGACTTCAGAATTTATCAACCTTTTTTTATCAGTTTTATTTTTTTCATTGAATTCTATCAGAGGCATGGTGAAAAGGAATAGTGATATGTTGCCTCAAAAACTATCTTATGACAACCTAATTAGTTGAATTGTTCAATAGTTGGGTCTTTCTCTAGAACATAATCATTGCTTCTAGTCCAGCAAGAGGGCATAGCTCTGCAGATTCCCCTGACCCCAGATTCTCGCCCAAATTGCTAATGAAAAAGATAGAAAGAAACAAGTTTGTAAGAATTTTGCTTCAAACCTTGAGCATAAGTCCTTCTCAAAGCAAGTTGACATTTCTCAGTGAATGTACAATTATGAGAATATCTATAATAAAAATTTGTATTTAAGAATCAAGAAAATTTCTCTGTTAATGAATAAATTAGAATAATCCACTGCATATTATGGTCTGGACAGTGAAGTTGCCTAACTTTTAGCAAGACTTTCTTTTCTTTTTCTTTTCTTTTGTAATGGTATTATGATGCTATAGAGCTAATGGGAATAATTCTGAGGAGGTTTGCTCTCAAATCTTTATCCATGGTATCAATGATCCACTGTTGATTCCTGGCATGCCTGCTTGTTTCACAGTAGCAGATCAAGAATATTTAAATCACAATTTTCCAGGTTTAATAGGAACTCTGAAACAATACTATCACTACTTTCTTGACCCAAAGTTCAGATTCAATCTTCTACCATATGTTAAGCAAGAAATCAGCTAAACCAGAATTAAAATGACAATTGAAGAAACCTGCTGATAACTCATTCCAGTGTTAAATCACATTTGGTAAGAAATCATCAGATCTGGTGAAGTATTATCTTATGACTAATGTTTGATATTCTTGATGTTTGAGTTGTTGGGAAGTTGATATATGATGTGAATATTACATAATTATATGATTTAATTCATTATATTTCCTATTGGAAATGATTAGCTCCATTTTAAATGTGCTGTCTGTTTCCTAACTTTTATAATTGCCTGTTCAAAGAACTGCTTTGACCTGGAATCTCACTTCTTTGATATACTAGAAATCAGTTCTGAAAATGGTATGAAATTTGGGAGAAATCGAAAACTAATGAATGGAAAATAAGAATATTTTGTATTACATATTTTTTAAGAGAAAAAGACTTGGTTAGTAATAAAAAATAATTATTAAATTATGTGAAGTAAAATTATCACTGATATTATAAGTTCGATTTGTATATGGGAATCACAACATTGAATTATTCTTTAAATTAGTTAAATGCCTCATTTTGCCTTTTGAAAAGACATGAATTTAAAACTATTGCTTTAGAACAAATATTGATATTTTTTATAATTGTGATTCAGCCAATGCATTCTTGAAGCAATCTGCCTATCTTTAAGGACTGTGGATCCTAAAATGTTGAACTTTGCTATATGGATCCTTTTTTTTTTTTGAGGGATTTCCCCATTCCGGGATGAGAATATCTCGATATTTTGACCTGGTGCCTCGGGCCTTCTTTGGGAGATGTGTATATATCAATTTCATCAAAGTGGGTGCAAATCTAACAACTTCCATTGTTAGTTTCTCGGATAAGTTTCTCTTGTTGTTCTTTCCGAGCAGTGGTGAGCACTCTGCTAGACTGAGAGGAGACGGGAAGGGACAGAGAAAATGTTACATCTCCCAAAGAATATCCGAGGCACTGGTCCGAAATATTGAGATATTCTCATCTCGGATTGGTGAAATTCTCAAAAAAAATGGATCTATATAGTATGTCCCATTCCTCCTCCAGAACCAAACTATGTTGAACTTTGTTTCCATGAAATGAACAGAGATTAATGAACATAACAGTCAGCTCCTAGCAAATAATGCAAACATTAGTATGGGATTGTTATCTAATTTGTTTAATTTGCAATGTAAATAAAACTTATATTTTCTCTAATTATATAACAATTTTCTCTTTTCCTTCAGGTCATGATTTTAGAATTAGCACAGCATGTGCAGAAATATTTACATAATCACAATCAGCCTCGTTTTAAATCATTTTATGAAGAGATGCTTTCGAATAAAAAACGTCAAGCAGAAGAAGAAGCGAGAGAACTGGAAAGACAACAGCAAATTCTTAAAATTCAAGAGGAAAGGGAGGTAAATATCTTATAAAAAATCAACAAACAATGGAACAAATTTGAAAAGTATTATTAATAAGCAATTGAAAAACAAAATTTAACATCCACAGCTAAATTTTTAAACAAGAAATAACATTAGTAGACAAAAATTATGCTTCACACAGTCTGGGCCACCATCATTGGAATCCTGGACAGCTGTTTCATCCTTATTAGGAATCTTCAGCAGAATTTACCTTTGGTGATAGGCTCAGACTGTGTGAATGGAT